>WTXC01000110.1:0-87862 GCA_022496195.1 Lactifluus subvellereus | reverse complement strand
CCTTCCCCTCTAAAGTTCTTGGAATTGCGTACTTCTTTCTCCTCCTTGCCGCAAGTTTAGAGGAAGCCGCGGGGTCGCCATCCAGGTCACCAACTTAGCATTTCGATTCGAGTCATTCGACGAAATTGACCGGCTCCGGCGACGCATAGTGCCGGAGGCTCTGCTGCTGGACCAGACCGGGCACGTGACCTACGGCTATGTCACGGTACTGTACTCACCTTCTCGTCCTCCTTCTATTCTTCCATCAACCCTTCCGCAATTCACTTTCCCCTGTAGGCTTTGTTCCATCTCCCTGTTCGTGCCTTTCTTCTCACCCACACACCACTTTCTCATTCTTTCACGGCCCATCCGAGCACGGTGAACGCGGGGTGTGCCATGCCTTGTTGCACGTGCAGCCATGTCGCCGTGAAATGTGCCAGTGGTTATGCCATCGAGTCTGCTGTCAAATCATATCCATCATACCAGGATCCGAACGTCCCCAGTGAGACATGGTAAACACTCCACGGCCATGCTCTCATACAGTACTACAGTAGTGTAGGGCGTGCTGTAACCGGCTCGGTGTCCTAGACTTATCGGCTCAACACGCGACGCCATGTGGCCCGTCTGCGCCCGCTATGATAGCATGCCTCCAGGTCGGTACTTGAAGCAGCGTTGCCATGCATATTACCTGGCTACTATTGAACTGTGAGAGGTCACCACTTGTTTACGAGGTTGGCTTCCCGAATGCAAGAAGTGCGGCCGTGGTCTCGCAAGGATATGCCCGAGAAACCACGGGAAATAGATAAGAATGGAGACGTACCTGGCGCTAATCAAGATCCGGGCCATGAGGACAATGTGAACGAACAAGCATGCAGACCGACATTGACACGAACGGGTAACCATTCTCGTCTCGGTATCCACTACTGGCATCTTGGCACCCCTACAATGACAAAACCCCTACAATACCCGTCCTTATGTGTCGAATGGCTGTCCTCTGGTCAATGCTTAAAACAAAGAGGCTCCATGATCAGTAGGCCCACCATCATTCGAATCCAACCCTACACCGTCGAGCTAGAGCATGCCTCATCTGCACATCCCACATACAATGGAACGATGTAAGGATCGCTCCTGGCCTGCGCACGAAAGCCACGCTCCTGCACGCTTTTCCACCTCTTCGCACCACTTCCACACCCAGCCTCTCGACCCCTCTCAAGCCGCACACCTCCCACACCGCTTTGTTACAACTCTCAAAGCTCACCACCACTTCCTGTGTCCACATTGATAAGTACCTTACTCGTGGATTTCCCTATTGCTTTTCTCTCTATTGTCTCACCTCTCTTATATATACCTTGTATCCTGGCCTCATAATCATTATCATTCCCCTCGCGTTTCTCTCTTCTAAAGCACTCAGCGTGATATCAGAAAGCCTCTCAGCCGTTTCCGAAGCCGCCTAAGCTAACCCGAGCACAGCGTCTTCAAACCAATCTAAAAGCCTCTTCCCTTGCCACCTCCTTCCTCCCTCTGTCTTCTCTTCACTTGGGACGACACTATACTCGCACAAACATCTACATCTGGAGCCCACCCTCGGTGAAGTCAGTAGACATTACCTGTCCCATTCGGTTGCAACCCGTGGTACCCACTAGTTGCTACCTCATCCTTTTCTCTCCCACATTTCACTTGCATGAGCAAGAAGTCACAACCACCCCGCGATAAATCAGGCCGTTACACCAAGCCAGCCCCGTCCCCCAGTTCCCTTGCAACGCCACCTCCCGCCGCCACACGCATCAGGCAACCCGCCAGCTCAGTCCCGTCCCCCAGCACTTCTTCCCCCTTAGGTCTCTCCGGAAGTCTCCCTAGCTCCCTTATCCCCTCCCCTTCCCGCAGTAGCGCCCCTTCACCAGCCGAAGGAACCCCTGCCACAGCCGCCGCCCCCCGACCTATCTCTCCACCCCTAGCCTCGACAGCCCATCTCATTTTCCCCCAGCCTACCTACAGCTCACCTCCTGTTCCCCGTGCACCCACCCCACCACTTGCCCCACCCCCGCCTGCACCTCAGCCCCCAACTCAACCCTCTCTGAATCCTTCCACAATGTCTTCACACTCAGTTACCGGCCCAGCTGCTATGCCAGGCCCACGCTCTGCCAAGGCGCCCTACTTCTCTGGCCAACCAGAGGACCGCATTGCCGACTTCCTGCTTGAATATGAAGGCCTCGCTACAGGCTACAAGCTCTCGGAGAAGGAAAAAGTGGAGACTATTCTCCGCTACGTCCCCTTCTCTGTGCGCGAGCTCTGGAAAACTCTCACTGGCTATGCGTCTGCCGACTGGAACACGTTCCGCACTACTCTGGAAGAACTCTACCCGGACACAGCTGCTGCTACTAGGTACACTAAGCATGTCCTCCAGGACTTTATCCAGCTGTCTTCCAGGTACCGCATGCGTGACGAGAACGACGTCTTACAGTACTACCGCCGCTTCCTCACCATCAGCAACCCCCTGCGCACTGCCAACCAGATCACAGCAGACGACTGCAGCGCGGACTTCTTCCTAGGATTCCACCCAGACGATCGCGATGTTCTCTCGTCTCGCCTCTTCTCTATGAAACCTCAGCACCCGTCACACAAACCCTATGATCTGGAGGACGTGTTCACAGCTGCTCGTGGCTACTTCTCAGATGCTCAGTTCTACAGGCCTACAGACCGCCGCCGCAGAGATGACCCCCAGCTTGGACTGACCCAGACCAGGCAAACCCTGACCACTGGATGCAGCGTCTGTTCGGACGCGAGGATCGAGATCCCAGGCTCAACCCCCATAATCGTGATGCCCAGCTTGATCGCGACCTCCAACACGACCGCAACACCCTACGCAACCGTGACCAGCCTACTGCTCGGATTCCTGAGTACGAAACTAGGACAGTCCGCTTCAAAGATCCGGACCCCAGGCAGGGTGAGGAGGACCGCGAGCTGGCGGACATAGTCACTAAGATGCATGGACTTTCTGTCCGCGACCCCACTTATGCTGTCCTCTATGCTCAGTGCAAACGGCGCTTTCCTGACATTGCCCAAGAGCTAGCTAAGCCTGACCTCTTCCAGACAGCTTCCACCGCAGCCTATCAAGCCCCCGTCAGCCAGCCGCCACGGCCTCAGCCCACAAATACTCTGCTAGTCGAACCGACCCCTGCCCCTGTTCCCCAGTCTTGGACCCAGCCCACCCCACCCGCAGCAACACCGATGGACCCCAGCCAATTCTTCCGCCGACCACCTAGGACAAGTGGCTGTGCCTTCTGTGCTCAGCCTGGCCATCAAGTCCGTGGATGCCCGGCTGCCGAAGAATACGTGCGCACTGGCCGTGCGCTTGTCATGAATGACCACCGCATGCACCTGCCAAACGGACAGCCGATCCCAAATGATGGCAGCGGTCGTGGCCTAAAGCATGCCATCGATGCCTGGCTTGCGGCCAACAGTGCACGCCCCGGTGAGCCCTCCACAGCCCCTGCACAGACCAGTGCCACTGCTGCCTTCCAGCACATCCCTTCAAGTTCTTCACAGATGACGCTCAGCTTTGAGGCCATACAGCCAGCAGTGCCTGCAGCGTACATCACCGAAGCTACAGAACCTCACAACGATAGTGACGATGACGACGACAGCCTAGGAGGCGAGCTGTACAACATGTTTGAAGTGTTCGCCGCCGAGAAGAAGAAGCGGGAGACCAGATCCTCAAAGCTCCCTGAAGCCACGGCACCAGCACCCCCACCCCCAGTAGTCCCACCACCCCCTCCCGCCACTACCGCGCCCGCTGCCAGCAGCTCCCGCACGCCCCAGTATCGCTACCAGTCCAGCGCAGAGGACCAGAAGCTCACTAACGAGCTCCGCACTTGGCTCCTCGAGGGTAAGCTAGCCCTGACAACGCCAGCTCACGTTCTAGCAGCTAGCGCACCCATTCGCAAAGACCTCGTTGAGCGTCTGCGCACCCGCCGCGTTGAGACCGGCGCCTTCGAGGAACTCGGTGACCCACCCTCCCCAGAGCCTCCAGTTTCCCTCCTTGGCATTGCTGCTTCCCGCACTGCTGAGCTCACCCTTCCGCTCCGGGAAGTCAACGTCCTCGTCAATAACAAAGCTATGGTAGCAGGCGTGCTCGACAGTGGCTCCCAGATCATCGCCATGCGTGCAGACCTTTTTTGTGAAGCCGGCACGCCACCACTCAACCCGAACATACGACTTGAGATGGAAGGCGCCAACAGCACCACTAGTTGGACCTTAGGATGTGCGGAGAATCTTCCTATGCGCATTGGAAACGTTGACTTCCTAGTGCATGCCCACGTCGTCGAGACCGCACCTTTCAAGCTTCTGCTCGGTCGACCATTTTCCAAACTCCTGCTCAGCGGCCTTCAGGATCACGCAGACGGCCGTGTCGACCTTACCATCTGCGACCCCTCTAATCCCACCCGCTCCGTTTCAGTTCCAACACAAGAGCGCCGCGCCCAAGTAGGCTACATCAGCACTTTTGCCCTCCGAATCAAACCCGCCCCACCTCGCATGACCGCACTGGAGCGCTACATGACATCCACAGCTCACGCCACCACCCTCCAGCAGCCCTCGACCGAACCCCCTGTCTCCACGCTTGCGTACAAAAAGGCTGCCAAGAAAGTCCACCCTGTAGCAGCTTCCCTTCCTGAGGACTTCCGCATCCTTCGGCGCATCCCCGAAGACCCCCTCCTATCCCTAACACCGCTCCCGACCCACCCACCCCCTTTCATACCTGGCAACCGACTCACGCGGGAACGCCTTGATGACCTTGACATCAACCGCTATGCATTCCTCTGGCCTGAGGAAGTGAAGCTCACGCAACACATCCTTAAGGTTAACGAGCATGCTCTCGCGTGGACCGAGGCTGAGCGTGGACGATTCCGCGACGATTACTTCTCGCCAGTCAAGATCCCCACCATTGCTCACACCCCTTGGGTACACAAAAACATCCCTATTCCCACCGGCATCCTCGACGAAGTCATTGACCTATTCAAGAAGAAGATCGCTGCTGGTGTCTACGAACCCTCTGACGCTTCCTACAGATCTCGCTGGTTCTGCGTCAAGAAGAAGAATGGCTCCCTCCGCATTGTGCACGACCTTCAGCCGCTTAATGCAGTCACAATCCGCAATGCAGCAGTACCCCCTTTTGTAGATCAGTTTGTGGAAGGCATGGCAGCACGCGCCTGCTACTCCATGCTTGACCTTTTCGTCGGCTACGATCATCGTTCTCTGGACGTGTCCTCGCGTGACCTTACTAGTTTCCAGACCCCTCTTGGTGCTTATCGCTGCACGGTGCTCCCTCAAGGCTCAACAAATGCAGTCGCCATCTTTCACGGTGATGTGACGTTCATCCTCGAGCCTGAAATCCCAAACGTTGCCAAACCTTTCTTAGATGACACAGCAGTCAGAGGACCAGTCTCGCGCTATGAAACCCCGGGTGGGGGATACGAGACGATACCAGAGAACGCCGGCATACGGCGGTTCATCTGGGAACACCTCAACGACGTACACCGAGTCATCCACCGCCTTGGCCACGCTGGCGCGACCATTTCCGCCCCAAAGATTTTCATTGCGGCACCTGAAGTCATTATCCTTGGCCACAAGTGCACTTACGAAGGCCGTGTTCCGGAGGACTCAAAGACGGCTAAGATTCGCTCTTGGCCTGCATGCAAAACCGTCACTGATGTTCGCGCATTCCTAGGCACCGCGGGAGTAATGCGAATTTGGATCAAGAACTACTCTGCGATTGCCCGCCCCCTCGTCGACCTCACACGCAAGGATGCCGAGTTCATATGGGAAGACCAGCACGACCAAGCCATGGACGCGCTCAAAGACGCCATCGTCAACTCACCAGCACTTATCCCCATCAATTACACCTCGAGCCGCCCCGCTTACCTTGCCATCGACTCATCCTGGCGCGCTGTCGGATGGATCCTATCCCAGCAGTGTGAAGATGGCCAGCGCCGACCCTCGCGTTTCGGATCAATTGCATGGAACGAGCGCGAGAGCCGCTATTCCCAGCCGAAGATAGAGCTTTACGGCCTCTTCCGCACTCTTCGTGCGCTTCGTATGCATATCATCGGCATTACTAACTTAGTTATAGAAATGGATGCGCAATACGTGCGCGGGATGCTGAACAACCCCGACGTGCAGCCGAACGCGGCCATGAACCGCTGGATCGCTGCAATACTACTTTTCGACTTTAAACTCGTTCACGTCCCCGCAGAGAAGCACCTTGGCCCCGATGGCCTGTCGCGCCGCGAACCCATTCCAGGAGAAGATGAGGAGGATGGAGATCCAGAAGATTGGGTAGATGAAGTTTTATCCCTTGGTATCTGGGTAGATTCTTGGCAACGTGCGCAGCTCCCTACCGCTCAGACTTTCGGAGTCCTGGCAGGAGGAGTACCCTCCACGGCGACCTCGGCTTCTCCCTCTCAGCACTATTCCTCACCACGCGACGCCGAGCTCGAGCACATCCTGGAGTTTCTCTCCAACCCGGCACAGAGCAACCTCACTTCAGCAGAACGCAAGCGGCTTCTCAAGCGATCTCGGGCATTCTTTGTGCATAACGGACGACTCTGGAGGCGACAGAAACAAGGGCGACACCAACTAGTCCTATCCCCCTCCCAGCGCAGTACCGCAGTCCGTGAGGCGCACGACAACCTTGGACACAAAGGCTACTATGCTACCCTCCGCACCATGCTCGACCGCTTCTGGTGGCCATCACTCGCTCACGACGTCAAACAGCACATCACGACCTGTCACGAGTGCCAGATCCGCCAAACCACAAAAATCCGCATTCCCCCTACTGTCGCCGCCCCTGCGCCCCTGTTCCGCAAAGCATACATCGACACAATGTTCATGCCACCCGCCGCTGGTTATCGCTACATTGTCCAAGCCCGTTGCTCACTGTCTGCCTGGCCTGAATGGCGTGCGCTCCGCTCTGAGACTGGCCGAACTCTTGCTGCGTTCATCTTTGAAGACATTCTGTGCCGATGGGGAGCCGTCGAAGAAATCGTGACAGACAACGGCACTGCCTTCGTCGCTGCACTAGATTGGCTTGCTAACCGCTACGGCATCCGGCACATTCGCATCTCAGCATACAACTCACGTGCCAACGGAATTGTCGAACGCCAGCACCGTACGATCAGGGAATCCATTGTTAAGGCTTGCGAAGGCAACATCTCTAAGTGGCCTACTGTCGCCCCTCACGCATTCTGGGCAGATCGCGCTACAACTCGGAAGTCGACTGGACACTCCCCATTCTACATGGCACACGGCACAGAACCTATCCTCCCCTTCGACATCACCCTTGCAACCTTCCTTGTGCCCGACATCGCCAAACCCCTGTCCACGACTGAGCTTATTGCCATCCGCACCCGCCAACTGCAGAAACGCGAAGCCGACCTTGCCACCATTCACGCCAACATCCTCCGCAGCCGATTCGAGTCTGTGCAGCAGTTTGAACGCCAGTACGAGAAGACGATCCGTGACTACGACTTCAAGCCCGGCACACTCGTCCTCGTACGGAACTCGAGCATAGAGACAGAGCTCAGCCGAAAATCGAAGCCTCGCTACTTCGGCCCCATGGTTGTCGTCCGCAGAACGCCAAGCGGCTCATACCGCCTTGCTGAGCTTGACGGTGCTGTCTAGAAACTCCGGTTTGCAGCTTTCCGACTCGTTCCCTATCATGCACGTTCCCGCACTTCGATCCCAGTCACGCGGCTGGTTGAGCGCGATGACCTTGTCAAGATCTACCTGGAGATTGATGAAGAAGCCGAAGAAGACACTGGAGACGGAGTAGATGGAGTAGGAGATGGAGTAGGAGACGGATCGGATATGGAGTAGAAGGAGGAGATGGAGAAGGATTTTGCGTTGAAGAAGACCTTTGACCGGGACGGTCAAAATTTCGACCCCTGGGCTGGTGTAAGGATCGCTCCTGGCCTGCGCACGAAAGCCACGCTCCTGCACGCTTTTCCACCTCTTCGCACCACTTCCACACCCAGCCTCTCGACCCCTCTCAAGCCGCACACCTCCCACACCGCTTTGTTACAACTCTCAAAGCTCACCACCACTTCCTGTGTCCACATTGATAAGTACCTTACTCGTGGATTTCCCTATTGCTTTTCTCTCTATTGTCTCACCTCTCTTATATATACCTTGTATCCTGGCCTCATAATCATTATCATTCCCCTCGCGTCTCTCTCTCTCTCTTCTAAAAGCACTCAGCGTGATACCAGAAAGCCTCTCAGCCAGTTCCGAAGCCACCTAAGCTAACCCGAGCACAGCGTCTTTAGCCTCTGAAGCCTCTCCCCTTTGCCACCTCCTTTTTCCCTCTGTCTTCTCTTCACTTGGGACGACACTATACTCGCACAAACATCTACAATGTTTGTCTAGTGTATCAGTCTTTTCCCAATTCACTGCAGGTTGCTAGCTGCGATGCAAGAAACAGCAAGTGAGATAAATAAGCTGAGACGTTCGTGGTTACTCGATGCTGCCACTGTCCGCTATTGAGACTGAAAATGCCTCGCAGGGGACCAATTGCAGGACAAAGTTCGAAATTGGCTTTCTCCTCCGGATCCCTCCACGAACTATAACATTGCCTGCGAAGCATACCAAGCTGGAACTGCAGCATGGTTCTTTCGGAGCAGAGTCTTCGCCAAGTGGAAGGCGATAGATTCCTTCTTATGGGTCCATGGAAAACGTATGTTTTCCTCAACATTGGTTTTGTACAGCGTTGATGACGTGCTGCTCTCGCAGCGGGTTCTGGGAAAAGTACACTTCTGTACGTGGTACTTTAACGTCCTTATCCGGCGTACATATACACTCTACTAGCTCTGCAATCATCCAGGACATCGATGGCATGCGCGTAGCTGGATTAGCTTCTATGGCTTATTTTTACTTTGACTTCCGGGACTCCGAAAAGCAAAACCTCCGCGGCTTGGTGTCTTCTCTACTTTCCCAGCTTTGCACCGACTCCGATCCTTGCTATGACATCCTTTCCCGACTATATTCCACTCACGCTGGAGGCAGGCGGCAGCCCTCTGATGGAGTACTTATCGAATGCCTCAAGGACATGCTCAGGCTCCCAAATCAACCTGCGGTCTACATCGTTGTGGATGCTCTTGATGAATCCCCCAATACCTCCGGAATGCCGACAGCGCGTGAAAAAGTCCTTACGTTTGTGGAGGAGCTTGTTGGCATGCACCTTCCAAACCTACACATATGCATTTCCAGTCGTCCCGAGATTGATATCCGAGCAGTTCTCCAGCCTTTAACACCTCTTCGTGTCTCCCTTCACGAAGAGTGTGGTCAGAAGAAGGTCATAATTGATTACATAAACACTATCGTCCACTCGGACCGAAGGATGCGCAAGTGGAGGCCAGAGGATCGAGAATTGGTCATTAGGGTGCTGTCACAGAAAGCTGATGGAATGTAAGTCACAGTCGTCATAACGCCTCAAAACAGTTCCTCATGGGACAACACAGGCTTCGATGGGTTCATTGTCAGCTGGAGGTGCTGCGTCGCTGCTTTTCCGCAAGTATACGGTCTGTCTTGGAGGAGTTGCCCGAAACTTTGGATAAGACGTACGAGCGTGTATTGCTAGGCCTCGATAAAGAGAAACGGGAATACGCATCCCGTCTCTTCCGATGTCTAGCTGTATCCATTCGCCCCCTTCTTGTTGACGAGCTCGCCGAGGTCCTGGCGGTTCGCTTTAACGCCGGACCGCTTCCCCAACTTAACGTAAATTGGCGCCCAGAAGACCCTGCCTGTTCCAGTCTGGTGGCGATCGTCGACGTCGACGGCTCTCAAGTCGTTCAGTTTTCACATTTCTCCGTCAAGGAATTCTTGATATCAGCCCGCCTCGCCGCCGCAGGAGAGGATCTCTCCCGCTATCACATTCTTTCCGAACCAGCACACACAACTCTTGCGCAAGCATGCCTCAGCGTCTTACTCCAGTTGGACGGCCGCATCGATAAGGAAACCGTGAAGAACTATCCGTTAGCTGCTTACGCTGCTCGGCACTGGGTCGACCATGCCCAATTCGAGAATGTATCATCGCGCATCGGCGATTTAATGGAGCGTCTCTTCGACCCCGATAAAGCACATTTCGCTGTGTGGGTCTGGATGTACGATATGGACCATCACTGGAAGACCCACATGTCTGCTGCGCGACCTACGCGTCCAGGAGCAGTCTCGCTGTACTATGCCGCACTGTGCGGTTTCTATGGCCTTGTAGAGCGTCTCGTTCGTAGCCACCCGTTGGACGTAAACGCTAAGGGAGGCTACCACATGACCCCATTGCACGCTTCGCTCAGCAGAGGGCATCACAAAGTCTCCCAATTGCTGCTGAAACGGGGCGCAGCCGCGGATATCCGGGACGATGAAGGCTCGACGCCGTTGCACAGAGCATCACGAGGCGGGCACCTCGAAACGGTGCGGTTATTACTAGATCATGGCGCAGATGTCAACGCACGGAACGATGAACAAAGCACTCCATTGGATTTAGCATCCGGCGAGGGAGAACTTCAGATCTCCCGCCTATTAGTCGAGCATGGCGCCGATGTAAATTCCCAAGACAATCTAGGATGGACTCCACTCCACATAGCATCGCGAAATGGACATCTCAATGTCGTGGAGATATTACTTCAGTGCGGTGTAGACGTCAATGTACGGAACGCGAACAAAGAAACTCCATTGGACCTAGCATCGGGTAATGGAAAGCTCGACGTCGCGCGCTTGTTAATTGACCACGGTGGTAATGTGAACTCCCGCGACAAAACGGGCTGGACACTCTTCCACACCGCCTCACGAAATGGGCATCTTGACGTTATAAAGATGTTGCTTCGATGTGGTGTCAATGTCAATGTGCGGAACAAGAACAAGGAGACCTCATTAGACCTGGCATCCGGTCAAGGGAAATTCGACGTTGTCTACTTCCTGATCGAGCATGGTGCGAGCGTGAGTTCCCGTGGGAAGAAGGGCTGGATCCCACTTCACTGGGCATCACGATACGGGCGTCTCGATGTTGTCCGGTTGTTCCTTGACATCGGCTTACCTGTTGATGTGTGGACTAAGAATCACAAGACGCCATTGGCCCTAGCGTCAGGAAACGGAAAACTCGAGGTCTCGTGCCTCCTTATCGAGCGTGGGGCCGATGTCAATACCAGCGATGGCGGTGGCTGGACACCTTTGCACTTGGCATCCAGATATGGACAGCTGGATGTTGTACAGCTGCTCCTTGAACACGGTGCTGATGTAAATGCACAGAAAGGGAATCTCTGGACTCCACTCCACCTCGGATCTGCGAACGGGCATCTCAAGATCGCACGATTATTGATCCGACGCGGCGCAGATATTAGCAGAAGGAACATTGACCAAGAGACACCACTGGACCGGGCATCGGGGAATGGGAAACAGGGGATTGTGCGCTTGCTCATCAACTGTGGCTCTGATGTGAATTCCCAAGACAAGGAGGGCTGTGCACCATTACACTCCGCATCACGAAAAGGGCATCTCGGCATTGTGAAGCTGTTGGTTGAGCGGGGCGCGGATGCTACCATGCGGAACGGGGTCAATCAAACACCATTAGATCTGGCGTCGGACAACGGGAGGCACGAAGTTGAAAGCTTCCTAGTTGAACATCTACATTCCCGCAACAATATGGGCTCTCCTCGGGTAGACACATCATCGGGAAACAGTCACCTTGGTGTTGTAGATTCTCTGTTCAAACGCGGGAAGGATACGCACTTCCCAGACGACGAGGACGAGGAAGAGACTACATTACATGCTGCATCGGAAAGCGGCAATCTTGACGCCGTACAGTCATTGCTCGATCGCGGTGCTGACGTTAATGCGAGGAATGTAGACCACAAGACGTCGTTGTATATCGCGTCAAGCAGCGGAAGACTCAACCTTGCAGACTTGCTCATCAGGCGCGGCGCAGATGTCAATTTTCGGAATAACTATGGCTCGACTTCGTTGCATGTCGCGTCACTGTACGGCCATATGGACGTAGTAGAACTCTTACTCAACCACGGCGCAGATGTTAACGCAGAGAGGCAGGACCGCTGGACTCCATTACATCTTGCGTCACGGAATGGGTACCTCGAGATCGTCCGGTTGCTTCTCGACTATGGTGCAAATATAAATGTCCGGAATGACGAGGGGCGGACCCCACTTCAAGCAGCATCTGGAAAAGGGCACGCGAGGATTGTGCAGTTGTTGTCAGACTATGGCGCGCTTGGAGTATAAGGTTCGGCGGTGCTTGGTGTCTCTTTATACCCTCCCATGCGTTATCTGACTAGAATTTTGACTTAGTCACTCCTAATGACTATTAGAAGGAGCATCAAATGAGCTGGGGAAGTGTATGCAGGGGATTGAAGTGGAGCAGAGAGGAAGAACACCGTTCGAAACGAGCGTTGAGATGTCAGGCCCAGAGACGGCAGCTGAGCAACGCATCACAAAGCCGCTGTACGGGTGAGTTTCGAGGATAACAGACGATGCACTAGTACGGTATATTGGTATAAAGCAGTCCCCTTCTGTTGCGATTTCATACGTTTTGGACATAAAGGGAGTCACTAAGAAATATCAAACCACGACTCGGATCCACGTCACGTGGAAACGTCTCACAGTCACGCCTGCCATCTTACTAGTATCCGAGGCGACGCCCCACGGCCCCAGACCGCGGATGGGCGTACCTCTCCCTTGAGATATTTTCTACGAGATTGCTCTCCATCTCCCACACACAAGAGATATCCTCTCATTGGCTCTTACGAGCTGTTCCGTACGCGCAGCTTTGTCGACTTCGGCTCTTTTCAAGTCACGTTTATCATTGCAAGGATGGGACGTGAGTGCATGGCAAGATGAGGAAGATAGCGCTCTGATCTCGGGAGACTGGAAGCGCTGGATGCGTATTGACTATATATATAACAGGACTCTTCAACTTTTTGAAGAGGCCGCCGTGGATAACTACTTCTTCCGCCTTTCAGAGAGCCCAATTATTGGTGATACTACATGGGCAGTATCGCCCAACCGTAGAGTGCATGCCAACCCGCAGAACGCAACTCCGGGTTCTCCCCCAGCTCTCAATGAAGAAAAGATGGGCGTCTGGTTACGGAAGCTGAGTGAGGTGTTGCCAGAGTTTGTCGGTCATCGAAGTGCGCTTCCCGGTATCCCTTCGTCATGAGTTCTAACGCTGAGGCGCATCGTTCGCCCCTCTATCAGGTACAGGAAACGTTTCGCGGATCACTGAAACAAAATATCATTTTGTACTCCGGGCTTATATGAAGATAATAGTGGAGGTCTGGTCCTTCGCGCGGTATCCTGGCACCTTCCCCAAGTTGACACCATCCGAGTATAGTTGGTTCGATCGCACTTGCTTCAGCATGGTAGCGCTCCTCATGCAATGTAAGTCTACGTCACCGTCATCAACCTCTTAGGTAATTAGCGCGAAAAACGCTCCGCTGACGCCCCATTTTGATCCTGGCTGCGGTACTATAGGCAACACTACCACGGTCAATACGATCTTTGGCGATACTAGGACAGCTTTGGACTCCTCGATGTCCCCTTTCTCAAGCTGGTCGAGGCTGAAACAACGGGCCATGGCCTGGTTCATCTTCTCCCAGTCCCCTCAATCCGAAGATATCCCACACCAGGGCATCTCGAGTTACTACTTTGTCAACTTCCTCGTCCAAACCGGTATGTGCCTCGAGCTGCACTTGGATGCGGCGGCGGGGATCCAGCTGCCCCTGCTCGCGCCGTCGCTCCCCCACATCGACCCCGCATCAGTCTACAACGATCCATTCAAAGTCGGTCCGGCTACTATGTCCTCGCAGCCGTGGTTGCGGAACGGGCTGGCCAGGACGCCCCTCGCGGGCATCTCGTCCATGACTGGCCGCCCGTGGGCAGGTTACTACACCATCCTGCGCACGGGGGCGCGCTGTCCGCCGATGTTTTTTGAGCTGCGCTCTTCGAATCCATCCCTGAACGCCGAAACTGAGTATCTCCTCGGCGAGGGCCAGGACGATATGGGGCCATTCTCCCTCCGAGGCACGTGCGACACCCGGACGGGCTCAGTCACGACAGTCAAGGCGCACACAGCGCACACAAGTCTGGACTACTGGGGTGGGATAATAACGCCATTTGGGATGGTAGGGAGGTGGGTCAGAGGGGGGGGCATACCGGCTGGTGGTGGGTATGGCCACGGGAATGGAGTTCCGCTGCGACTGATGTGCCAAGCGGTCACTAATTACGACTTTGAATTTGGTATTTCCGTCATTGATCGCCATAGAATCCAGACCTGTATATGTACCAGTTGTGCGATATCGTAGCGGTTTTTTCACCACAGGGGTCGCGCCCCCAAGGACTCGTTGTACTACTTGTCCCGTGACTTCATCATGTGGCCTCTGTCCCCTTCTATTGCTTGGCCTGGAAGTCCTCAACCAGCACCACGACACCTCTCAAGCCCATCGCCTTGAGACCACCGGTCATCCCTCATCCATCTCCTCCACTGCCCAGCGGCCTCCGGAGCGCCCGGACGCCTCCCGCACGAGCGCGGCCAAGCTGGCACCGCTGTAGCCCTCTCCGCGCGCGCCACGAACCATCTCCGCGACGTTGTCTGCCGCGGCGGGCGCGGACGGCGCGAGCGGGACGTGGCGGCGGACGAGGAGCGTGCGCATGATCTCGACACGCTCGTCGGGCGACGGGAGGTCGACGTAGAGCAGCTTATTGAGCTGTCCGGGCCACCACATCGCCGGGTCGAGCATGTCCGGCTGGTTGGTTGCCGCGAGGACGAAGATGCCGCGCCGGGCGTCGAGCTCGTCGAAGATGATGCATGGCGAGGATGCGCGCGCACGTGCGAAGTTTCAATGCGCGGGACATATTTATATATATATGAAATGTAGTATTCGCACCCTGTTGAGCAGCTCGGGACCTTTCACGCTGATGAAGCTCGCTTTGACTCTCATTCCCAACTGCTTTTGCGAGGGTCTTTCCGCAGCCCGAGGGTCCCCACAGGAGCATCCCAGCTGGTGCGTCGATACCCATTGCACAGAAGATCTCCAGTCTGCGAATTAGACGTACCACGGTCATGTGCAGCTGGCTACGCGTTGCGTGCAGTGCACCAAAGTCTGTCAAGTAACGTCTGGGACCGTCGTAAAATCTTCGCGCTGCGCAGAAGGTTGAATTTCTTTCAGCGCAAGCAGAAAGTCCGTCGCGGTGATGCAGAGGGGGGCGAGTCAAGGGCCGGGATGAGAATGAAGGAAGCATGCGATGGACGAGTACAGGAGGGGTGATGCAACCAACTGGGAAAGGGGTACCGGATGAGGTTCGGGCGACGGCGTGGAAGGGCCTAGGGTGGCAGGGGGTGCTGTATGTGACGCATCAACCTACCTACATGGGGACGTCGCTATCTAGGATAGATAACGGATCATCGGGAATGATGATCGACCCATCCGAAAGACTTTTGAACACCCGTTTGACCGCCATAATACCTGCTGCCCCAGTTAGCGTGCTCAAATCCGCACCCACATAGCCCGGGGTGACCTTGGCTAACGTGTTGAAGTCAAATATGCCATCTAGACGCAGCTTGGCGCATAAAACGCGGAGAATTCTAGATGATGGTCATGAACTTTCTGAATGCGAGAGATAATGGACGAACGCACTGTGCTCGAGCCTCGTCATCTGGCACGGTCATTCCTATTTCGTGATCGAAGCGGCCTGCGCGGCGGAGAGCAGGATCTAACGCGTCTGGTCGTTTGTTGCTCTAATGACCACAACAGGCTTGTTGTCCGTCTTTTCCTAGGACAATTCTGGATACCAGAAGTTTTGAAGACAGTCGACGTGATCGCCCCCTAAACAACGTACCATCCATGCGCGTTAGAAACTGTGCGACTATACGACGCTCCATCTCGCGCTGTGCGCTCTCCCGTTTTGGCGTGATTGCGTCGATCTCGTCAATGAATAACAGGCAGGGTGCTACTCGCTACAAGACAGAATCAAGAGTCAAGGTGACTACTTCAGAAAAGTAAAAATGCACCTTGGCCTCCTCGAAAGTTTCTCGTAGTGTCTTTTCCCACTCGACTGACATCCCCGATACGATTGAGGGTGCGGAAACCGAAATAAATGGTATACCCAGTTCCTAATCAACAGCGCATTAAAATGTTCAAGCCATGCGATAAGCTGAAGAGCACCCAAGCCACCAATCGCGTTCGCGAGCATGGTCTTGCCACAACCGGAAGGTCCATAGAGGAGAACGCCGCGGGGGGGCTGCACGCCGGTGTGGAGGTAGACCTCGGGATGTATGAGGGGCATCGCCACGACCTCGAGCATCTGCTCTACGCATGGGTCTACGCCGCCCAGGTCCACGAGGCACACAGTTGGCGGTGCGTACTCCTTCACTGCGATGCCCGTTCCGAAGCGACTGCGTTTGCTGCCCTCCTCGGGGCGCGTTGATCTCAGCTTGCGCTTACTTGACGAGGCAGCCCAGGGTACTACTTCTTCCAAGTCTCCGGGGGGAGGGGCAGCTGGTTCGGGGCGCGAAGGCTCTTCCGAGGGTGCCAAAGTCGACGGAGGCGGGGTAGGGGAGGCACTAGTAGACTATGACGGCGCCGTCTGGGTGACAATCAAGTTTATTTTCTTCCTCTGCCAAAGACCGTGCATGGATTTGTTGAGAGCATTGGGTCCCTGGCTGACTCACTGTAAGAATAGCCAATGTAGCAGTGGTACTATCACTGTCATAGAGATACAAAAAAAAATCAAAAGTGCTCTCCGAGTCGGAAACAATAGGTGTATGGATATATAGATCCTCGGATCACCCGGGATATGCAACAGGACATGTATTCAAGAGGCTTACCCAGTTATTTAAGGGATAGGTAGAGAAGATGGGTACGAGGATGGTTTCTGAATCCAAGAACAGGGAAAATATGGAGTTGCAAAAACGGTAATTCTAGGTCATTTTGCAAGCCGATGCACGTGATAGTAAAGGGAGTTAAGTTACTAAAAAAATCAAATCACGAACCACGTCACGTGGACACGTTTAGCAGTCACGCCTGCCATCTTATCGTCTCCCCACCGTGACCCCAGTCCGCGGATGGGCGTACCTCTTCCTTCAGATATTTTCTACGAGATTTCTCTCTATCTCCCCCACACAAGAGATATCCTCTCATTGGCTCTTACGAGCTGTTCCGTCCGCGCAGCTTTGTCGACTTCGGCTCTTTTCAAGTCACGGCTATCATTGCAAGGATGGGACGTGAGTGCATGGCAAGATGAGGACGATCATGATAGCGATCAACTCTCTGGAGACTGGAAGCGCTGGATGCGTATTGACTATACATATAACCGGACTCTTCAACTTCTTGAAGAGGCCGCCGTGGATAATTACTTCTTCCGCCTTACAGAGAGCCCAATTATCAGTGATACTACATGGGTGGCATCGCCCAACCGTAGAGTGCATGCCAACCCGCAGAACACAACTCCGGGTTCTCCACCAGCTCTCGATGAAGAAAAGACAGGTATCTGGTTGCGGAAGCTGAGTGAGGTGTTGCCAAAGTTTGTTGCTCATCGCAGTGCGCCTCCAGTATCCCTTCGTCATGGGTTCTAACGCTGAAGCACATCGTTCGCTCTCCCTATTAGGTACAAGGAACGTTTTGCAGATCACTGAAACAAAATATCATGATGCACTCCGGGCTTATTTGAAGGTTGCAGTGGACCTTGGCTGCGCAGTGCAGTTTCCAGGCAACTTCCCGTCGTCCAAGGTGGCACCATCTGAGTATGGTTGGTTCGAGCGCGCTTGCTTCAGCCTGATAGCGCTCCTCATGCAATGTGGGTCTACGTCATCATCATCAGCCTCCTAGGTGGTTGGCGTGAAAAGCGCTCCGCTGACGAGCATGTTTGATTCCCCGCTGCTGTATTATAGGCAATACCAGCACAGTCATGACGATCTTTGGCATGACCAGGACGGCTCTGGACTCACCGATGTGCCCCTTGGGGAGCTTCTGGAGGCTGAAGCATCATGCGATGGCCTGGTTCACCACCTCTCAACCCCCTCGCTCTGAATATTTCCCGCTCCAGAATATCTCGGGGCGTTACTTTGCCTGCTTCCTCATCCAGACCACCATGTACCTTGAGCTGCACTTGGATGCTGCGGCAGAAACAGGCGTGCAGCTGTCCCTGCTTGCGCCATCGCTCCCCCACATCGACCCCGCGTCACTCTACAACGACCTATTCGAAGTCGGTCCGGCTACCACGTCCTCGCAGCCGTGGTTGCGGAACGGGCTGGCCGGGACGCCCCTCGCGGGCCTGTCGCCCACAGCTAGCCGCCCGTGGGCGGGTTATTACACCTCTCTGCGCACGACGGTGCGCGAGCCGCCGATGTTCTTTGAGCTGCGATCTTTCGATCCCACCCCGGATGCAGAACCCAACTGTGTGTATTTCCACGGCGAGGGCCAGGACGGGGTTGGGCCGTTCACCCTCCAGGGCTTGTGTGACACCCGGACGGGCGCGGTTAGGGCAATCAAGGCGTACATAGGTGAGCATCAATGGGGCTGGAGTGGCGTAATAACACCGTTTGGGATGGTAGGGAGGTGGGGCATTGGGTGGGGCGATAGCGGCTGGTGGTGGGTATGGCCACGGGAATGGAGCCCCGCTGTGGCCGACAAGCGGTCACCCGTAGAGTAAAAATTACGATTTCGGTATCTTGTATTTCTGTCATTGCGTCGCCGTAGAGAGTAGACTGTATTTTGTATATGTACAGTACAAGTAGTGCGATATCTCGCAAAATCTTCCGCTCTAAAAGTAACATTTTTTTTACACCACACGCTCCTTTTCTGCCCTGCCTCTGACGCTGACGCTGACGCCGCTCGCAAAAGTCCCGCGCAACGCCTCATACCGTCGTCTCTGCCCTGTGCTCACGCTAGGCGCGACCTTTTCCAGAGCGGCCTGGAAGTCCTCAACCAGCACCACGACGCTCCCCAAGGCCGTCGCCTCGAGACGTTCCGCCGGCCGTTCCTCTGCTATCACCTCCAGAGTGCCCAGCGCCCTCCGGAGCGCCCGGACGCCCGCCTCCCGCACGAGCGTGGCCAAGTCGGCACCGCTGTAGCCCTCTCCGCGACGTTGTCTGCCGCGGCGGGCGCGAGCGGCACGAGCGGGACGCGGCAGCGGACGAGGAGCGTGTGCACGATCTCGGCGCGCTCGTTGGGCGACGGGAGGTCGACGTAGAGAAGCTTGTCGAGCCGTCCGGGCCGACGCATCGCCGGGTCGAGCATGTCCGGCCGGTTGGTCGCTGCGAGTACAAAGACGCCGCGCCGCGCGTCGAGGCCGTCGAGCTCGGTCAGGAGCGTGTTTACGACTCGGGCGGAAGACTCAAAGAGCGCGTCGTCGCGCCGCGGGATGAGGGCATCAAGCTCGTCAAAGAAGATGATGCATGGCGAGGATGCGCGCGCACGTGCGAGGACCTGACGTACGGCGCGCTCGCTCTCGCCGACGTACTGCGCCGAGGTTGGTCATCAGTTCGCCGCGTGGGAGATATAAATATATATGAAAAGTAGTAGCTGCACCTTGTTGAGCAGCTCGGGACCTTTCACGCTGATGAGCTCGCCTGGCTCTCATTTGCAACTGCTTTTGCGAGGAGGGTCTTTCCGCAGCCCGACGGTCCCCACAGGAGCACCCCAGCTGGTGCGTCGATACCCACTGCACGGAAGATCTCCGGTCTGCGAATTGGCTGTACTACTGCCATGTGCAGCTCGCTACGCGTTACGTGCAGCGCACCAATGTCCGCCCAGGTAACGTCTGGGATAGTCGCAATACCTTCGCGCTGCGCAGAAGGTTGAACTTCTTTCAGAGCAAGCATAAAGTCCGCCGCGGTGATGCAGAGGGGGCGAGTTAGGCTGGCGTCAAGGGCCCGGGATGGGAATGAAGGAAGCGTGCGTTATATGAGTGCGTGAGGGGTGATCCAGCCAATTGGGAAAAGGGTACTGGACTAGACTCGGGCAAAGGCGTGGAAGGGCCTTGGATGGCAAGGGGTGCTGTATGTGACGCGTCAACCTGCATGGGGGCGTCGGTACCTAGGGTAGGTAACGGATCATCAGCAATGCCGACCAACCCATCCGAAAGACTTTTGAAAATCCATTTGACCGCGATAATACCTGCTGCCCCAGTAAGCGCGCCCAAGTCCGCACCCACATAGCCCGGGGTGGCCTTGGCTAACGCGTTGAGGTCAAATACGTCATCCAGTCACAGCTTGGCGCATAAAACGCGGAGAATTCTAGATGGTGGTCATAAACTTTCTGAATGCGAGAGACAACGAGTGAACGCACTGCGCCCGAGCCCCGTCACCTGGCACGGTTATTCCTATTCCGTGGCCGAAACGGCCTGCGCGGCGGAGAGCAGGATCTAACGCGTCTGGTCGGTTTGTTGCTCCATTGACCATAACGGGCTTGTTGTCGTCTTTTCCCAAGACAATTCTGGATACGAGAAGTTTTAAAGAGTCGACATGATCGACCCGTAAACAACGTACCGTCCAGCCACGTTAGAAACTGAGCAACTATACGACACTCCATCTCGCACTGTGCGCTCTCCCGTTTTAGCGTGATTGCGTCGATCTTGTTAATGAATAACAGGCAGGATGCTACTCGCTACAAGACAGAATCAAGAGTCAAGATGACTACTCCAGAAAAGTAAAAACGCACCTTGGCCTCTTCGAAAGTTTCTCACAGTGTCTTTTCCGACTTGCCTGACATCCCCGACACAATCGAGGGTGCGGAAACCGAAATAAACGATACACCCAGTTCCTAATCAACAGTGCATTAAAGTTCGCGCCATGCGGTGCGGTGAAGAGCACCCAAGCCACCAATCGCGTTCGCGAGCATGGTCTTGCCACAACCGGAAGCTCCATACAGGAGAACGCCGCGGGGGGGCTGCACGCTGGTGTGGAGGTAGACCTCGGGATGTATGAGAGGCATCGCCACGAGCTCGAGCATCTTCTCTCCGCATGGGTCTACGCCGCCCAGGTCCGCGAGGCGGACAGTTGGCGGTGCGTACTCCTTCACTGCGATGCCCGTTCCAACGGGACTGCGTTTACTGCCCTCCTCTGCGCGCGTAGATCACAGCTTGCGCTTATTTGACAAGGCAGCCGAGGGTACTTCTTCCGAGTTTCCGGGGGGAGGTGCAGCTGGTTTGGGATGCGAAGGCTCTTCCGAGGGTGCCAAAGTCGACGGAGGCGGGGTAGGGGAGGCACTAGTAGACGGCGCTATCTGGGTGACATTCAAGTTTATTTTCTTCCTCTGCCAGCATGAATTTGTTGGGAGCATTGGGTCCTTGGCTGATTCGCTGTAAGCATAACCGATGTATGAACCTTGGGATGTGCCGACTCGGATATCTCCGTATATCATGTGGTGTCTAAGGCCACACCCTTCCGAGAGATAATCAAGTCACGTGGACAATCAGGCTCCCGATGCCGCAGACTCGGAGCCCAAGTTCAACGTGGCCATAAGACATAAGACAGTTATCCGAGTCCTGGGGCACGTGACGAATTGTCGCTTGAAAGGGGATGCTAGCTCGCATCTTCCAGTTGACGCTCGGACGGCAGCTGGATGGTCTCCCCGCGTCTTATTTTATTAAATTTCCATTAACGGGCGCCTCGAGGTTCAGGACCGTATGGACAGTAGCAATGGTCGATAACACAAATTCTCCTAAGCTACTAGTCCGTAAGTATTCTCCGCCTCATGAATACTGGACCTGCAATGAGCTGGGTAGGTTTCGTAGGCCGACGCTATCGGGAGTTAGGTAATCACGGTTATTTTATCGAAGTGTGCATACTGGCAGCAATGTTTGGCTTCCAGGTTTAGCTACTCACCACTACGAAGAAGGACTCGGAAGAAAGAACGCTTGATGTAAGTGAATGGTGAGCGTATTTAGCTCAATTTTGCGTGATCGTGACTCGTGAGGGAGTATGTGGGATTCACGGAGCAATATGGCACTCTTTTGCGCCCAGTCTCCCCGCGTCTATCTTCAAGTTCTGGTTGCGTCGCTTCTCAGAGGCGGGCCTGGGGACACGAGGTCATCTGTCATACCCTCAACCCTTCTCGCCCTTTCTGATCTCGTGTCATCCCATCTCAACACGCTAATTATCACCTTGCCCCATGAGTTCGACAACATCTACAACAACCTCCCCCAACTTCCGACTCATCATCGATGCCGCCTTAGACAACTACAAAGAGCAGACAGGAATTGACCTTACTAGGAATGAATTCGGTGATAAGCTCCAACACCCTGATGGCGTCCTCGAAATATTCCAGGAGCGAGAGAAACAATTTAAGGACTATCGAGATCGAAATCGGAAATTCATAAACTTCCTCAAGCCTGCAGTGCAGGTCCTTCATGCGCTTTCTGGCACCCTTGGCGAGGCGATTACCCTTGTGAGCTTCACCGACTTTTTACCTTCCGCGTGATTGCTTAACAGTCACCTGTTCAGGTCCCATTTCCACCAGCAAAAGCGATATTCGTCGGCATTGATGTCCTCCTCGCAGTATGTCCCCTTCAGTATCCTCTTCCGCCGCCCTCTAACCTGTCGGCATGCCAGGCCGCTAGTGGTGTAAGTTCAAGCTACGACGCACTCGAAGACCTCCTCGAATGTATCCAAAATTTTCTTAGACGACTACATGTTTATACTGAGATTCGGCCCACCGAATCGATGACACATATACTCGTTAAGGTTATGGTCGAATTACTTTCGGTGCTTGCCCTTGCAACGAAACAAGTCAAGCAGGGTCGTTTCAGTAAGCACTCCCTTACCTATATATCACGCATGGTTGAACCTGCCACAGAGAAGTTCACGAAGAAGCTATTGGGGGGGAGTGAGGTAGAATCTGTTCTACGGAGACTGGAGCGTCTCACCCAGGAGGAGGCTCGTATGACCGTTGCCCAGACTCTAGAGGTCGTCCATGGTGTCATGAGTAATATAAGGGTAGTCATGGACAGTGAGTGACACTTCCTGGCTGGTTACTAGAATTTCACGGAATCATCGTTCTTGTAGATGGCAAGGCATCAATGAGTCACATCCGGCAGGCTCTTGGTATGTTCCATGTGTGTCTGCGAATCGGCTTAGCTCTGACCGAGAGCCTATACTAGTCGACATGCAAGAGACGGCGAGTAAGATAAACAAGATTGAACGTTCGTCACCTTCCAATCTTGTGATGCTGAGTATCGAGGTTGAAACTACTTTGAAGGTGACCAGTTAGTAAGGGACGTCCGAAATTGGCTCTCGCCCCCAGATCCATCAACAAATCACAACATCGCCCGTGAAGCTCATCAGACTGGAACTGCAGAATGGTTCTTCGAGGAGAGTGTCTTCTCTGAGTGGAAAGAAAGGGGATCCCTCATGTGGGTCCATGGGAAACGTATGTTTCCTTCAATATTAGCTTCTTCACGGTTCTGATAATGTGGTCTAATAGCGGGATCGGGAAAGAGCATTCTTCTGTACGTCCTACTCAACTATCCCGACCGCGATTGCTCATACTTCAACAGCTCGGCAATTATCCACGACATTGACGGCCTGCGTGCAGCCGGGCTGGCTTCCATTGCATATTATTATTTTGATTTCCGAGATGCCAAAAAGCAGAACCGCCACGGCCTACTGGCTTCTCTCCTCACCCAGCTCTCCTCCCAGTCTAATCCTCGCCATGACATACTCACTCACCTGTATGCGACACACCAAAGTGGCACGCAAGAGCCTGCTGACGGTACACTTACACAAACTCTGAAAAAAATGCTGGAACGTCCTGGGCAAGGACCAATCTACCTCATCATAGATGCCCTAGATGAATGCCCAAATACCTCTGGACTACTAACCGCGCGCGAAAAAGTGCTCGATCTCGTGGAGGAGCTTGTCAAGCTTCAACTTCCAAATGTTCACATTTGTGTGACGAGCCGTCCAGAAATCGACATTCGAACCGTCCTCGAGCCTTTGACAACCCTTCGAGTGTCTCTTCACGACGAAAACGGTCAAAAACAGGATATCGTGAATTACGTAACGAGTGTGGTTCGCTCGGACCGAAGGATGCGGAGATGGAGAGAGCAGGATAAACAACTTGTCATCGAAGTCCTCTCAGAGAAAGCGGATGGGATGTAAGTTGCCACGATAATGGTACTTCCTGAAAGGTCCCTTATTGAATTATGCAGGTTTCAATGGGTATTTTGTCAGTTGGAGATCCTGCGTCGCAATCTTCCAGCGAGTATTAAGGATGCTCTCAAGGAACTTCCCGAGACTTTGTATGAGACGTACAAACATGCATTACTTTCCATCGACAAGGCGAAACGGGGATATGCGCAACGTCTCTTCCAATGCCTCACCGTATCGATTCGTCCTCTGCGCGTCGCGGAGCTCGCCGAGGTTCTTGCCATACGGTTTGAAGCCGGTGCAGTTCCAAACTTTGACGTGGGTTGGCGCCTAGAATATGATGCAGAGGAAGCCGTTCTTTTCGTTGGTTCGAGCTTGATATCCGTGGTCAATGTGGATGGTTCCCATATCGTTCAATTTTCCCATTTCTCGGTCAAGGAATTCTTGACCTCGGATCACCTTGCCACGTTAGGCGATGACCTGTCCCATTATCGCATTCTTCCCGGTCCCGCGCATACGATTCTCGCGAAAGCGTGCCTGGGCATCCTGCTCAAACTAGACGACCGCGTCGACAAAAAGACCATCGAGGATTTGCCACTGGCACCCTATGCTGCTCGGCATTGGGTCGATCATGCCCAAGTTGATGATGTATCATCCCGCATACAAGACGTAATGGAACGCCTATTCGACCCGAATAAACCTCATTTTTCGGCATGGATCTGGTTGTACGATATGGATCGTCATTGGGGAGAACTCATGTCGACTTCGCATCCGATGCGCCCAGGAGCAGTCCCGCTATACTATGCGGCATTATGCGGATTCCATGGCCTAGTAGATCACCTCATCCATGCCTGTCCATCGGATATCAATGCCAGAGGTGGATACTACGAGGCCCCATTACATGCTGCGCTGAGTGGTGGACATCGGAAGGTCATGGTGGTTTTGCTACAGCGTGGTGCCGACGTGGACGTCCGGAATAAGGAGGATTCGACTCCGTTGCACCGAGCATCAGAATGGGGGAATCTCGACGTCGTACGGCTCTTATTGGAGCATCGTACTGATGTCAACGCACGAAACGCGGAGGGAGAAACACCACTACATGTGGCCGTGGGCGCAGACGAGCTAGACATTGCCCGCCTGCTGCTCCAGCGCGGTGCAGTTATGGACTGTCGGAACAACCGGCGCTGGACTCTATTGCACACTGCATCGTGCGATGGGCACCTCGATGCCGTACAGCTGTTATGCCATTCTGGCGCAGACATCGATGCACGGACGAGGTCCCAGAATACTCCGTTGGGCTTGGCATCGATGTATGGGCATGTTGAAGTTTCACGCTTCCTGATCGAGTACGGTGCAGACGTGAATTCCCGGACCAAGAGTGACTGGGACGTGAATTCCCAGACCAAGAGTGACTGGGTCCCGTTGCACTTCGCCGCACGACGAGGACATGTTGATGTCGCGCGGCTATTGCTAGACCGTCGCGTAGACGTGAACGTACAAGAAGAACACCGCTGGACTCCGCTACATCTTGCTTCGGCCCGTGGACACCTCGAGATGGCAAAATTGCTCGTCCAACATGGTGCAAGCATCGATATGCGGAACGACGAGGGAAAAACTCCCTTAGACCTTGCATCAGGCAACGGGCACCTCGACATCGCACGCTTCCTAATAGAAAGTGGTGCGAATGTGTCTTTCCGTTGCAGCAAGGGCCGGACTCCGTTCCATACAGTATCAAAAAATGGGCATCTTCACGTCGCGGAATTCCTTCTTCAGTCTGGTGTCAATGTCGACGTTCGGGGCGGGAACGAAGAGACTGCGCTGCACCTCGCATCCGGTAGCGGGAAACTCTACATTGTGCAGTTCCTCATCGAACATGGCGCGGATGTCAAGGCCAAAGATAACCACGGCCAGAATCCACTGCACATTGCATCACAAAATGGACACCCTGACGTCGCGCAGTTGTTGCTAGACCGTGGTGCAGATGCGAATGTACAGAAGGACGACCTCTCGACTCCTTTGCATCTCGCTTCATCCAATGGGCACGTCAAGGTTACGCGGTTGCTGGTACAACGCGGTGCGGATGTCGACTCCCGCAACGACCTGGAAGAATCACCGCTTGGCTGTGCAGCACGAAATGGGAACACCCAGATGATACTCTTCCTACTCGATTCAGGAGCGAATGTGCACACCGTTGATAACAACGGCTGGACTCCATTACACACAGCATCATGGGGCGGTCATCTCGTCGTCGTGAAATTGTTGCTTAAGCATGGCGCGGGTATCGATTTGCGAGATGTGGCCAATAATACTCCAGCAGACTTGGCATTGGATAACAATAACGCTGAGGTTGCAACCTTCCTGGCCGAGTATAAGGAAGATGAGAATGTTCGGAACAAGATACGCTCGACTGCGTTTGACACATCACCGAACGGCTCTGATGAAGATAGGAAGGACAGTGGGGAGCAGACATCATTGCACACAGCCGCGGAGCAAGGAAAATCTGGGATCGTGCTGTCGTTGATCGAGCGTGGGGCAGACGTCAACTCACGAGATGGGGACCACGACACACCACTCATCCTCGCAACGAAGAAGGGAAACCTTGAGATTGCCCGCCTGCTTGTCGAGCACGGCGCGGAAGTGGATTTACGGGATGTTTTCGGGTTTACTTCGTTACACCGGGCATCGCAAGGCGGACATCTCGATATCGTACTGTTGTTGATTGACCGCGGCGCAGATGTAAACGCCAGGAACGCGAAGAATCGGACTCCCATCCATTACTCAGCGTTCTATGGACGTCCCGAGATTGTGAAACTGCTCCTTGCACGGGGTGCGAACCCACATTATCGGAACGACCATGGTCAAACTGCATTCCAATTAGCGGCAAGGGAAGGGTACCGGAATATTACACAACTACTCAGGGAGCATAGCGAAAAATGAGCATATCGCATAAAGGTTCGACGGATCGTTGTATCAGCGTCGATGCGAGTGCTAACCAGCTCTTTGCTTTCAGTCCTTGGATGATAACACGGAGGGAGCGTCGTGCCGCTGTATGACTACCACGACCAAGTCATGCCCGCCTTTTTGTCACTAGTCAGAGATTCTATAATAGCTTTTGCGCTCGTTGGACACTGCAGGGACAGTGATAGGGTATGGCCACGGGAATAGCGGTTGATGTGCCGAGCGGTCACTAATTTCGATTTTGAATTTGGTATTTCGGTCGTCGTGTCGCCATAGAATTCACACCTGTATTTTGTATATGTACTAGGAGCGCGATATCTCCCAAAGCACTCGCTCTAATTGTAGCAGTTCTTTTTACACCACAAGCTCCTTTTCTGCCCTCCCTCCGACGTTGACGCCGCTCTCAAACGTCCCACGCAGCGCCTCATACCGTCGTCTCTGCACTGTGCTCACGCTAGGCGCGACCTTTTCCAAAGCGGCCTGGAAGTCCTCAACCAACACCACGACGCTCCCCAAGCCCGTCGTCGCCTCGTGTCCCTCTTCCGCCGGTCGTCCCTCTTCCATCTCCTCGAGAGTGCCCAGCGCCCTCCGGAGCGCCCGGACGCCCGCCTCCCGCACGAGCGCGGCCAAGTCGGCACCGCTGTAACCCTCTCCGCGCGCGCCGCGAACCATCTCCGCGATGCTGTCTGCTGCGGCGGGTGGCGCGAGCGGGACGCGGCGGCGGACGAGGAGCGTGCGCACGATCTCGGCGCGCTCGTCGGGCGACGGGAGGTCGACGTAGAGAAGCTTGTCGAGCCGTCCGGGCCGACGCATCGCCGGGTCGAGCATGTCCGGCCGGTTGGTCGCTGCGAGTACAAAGACGCCGCGCCGCGCGTCGAGGCCGTCGAGCTCGGTCAGGAGCGTGTTTACGACTCGGGCGGAAGACTCGGAGAGGGCGTCGTCGCGCTGCGGGATGAGGGCGTCGAGCTCGTCGAAGAAGATGATGCATGGCGAGGATGCGCGCGCACGTGCGAGGACCTGACGTACGGCGCGCTCGCTCTCGCCGACGTACTGCGCCGAGGTTGGTCGTCAGGTCGCCGCGCGGGAGATATAAATATATATGAAAAGTAGTAGTCGCACCTTGTTGAGCAGCTCAGGACCTTTCACGCTGATGAAGCTCGCCTGGCTCTCATTCGCAACTGCTTTTGCAAGGAGGGTCTTTCCGCAGCCCGGGGGTCCCCACAGGAGCACCCCGGCTGGTGCGTCGATACCCACTGCACGGAAGATCTCCGGTCTGCGAATTGGCCGTACCACGGCGATGTGCAGCTCGCTATGCGTACGTGCAGCGCACCAATGTCCGCCCAGGTAACGTCTGGGACAGTCGCAAAACCTTCGCGCTGCGCAGAAGGTTGAACTTCTTTCAGAGCAAGCATAAAGTCTGCCGCGGTGATGCAGAGGGGGGCGAGTTGGGCTGGCGTCAAGGGCCCGTGATGAGAATGAAGTAAGCGTGCGATAGATGGGTGCGTGGGGGTGATGCAGCGAACTGGGAAAAGGGTACTGGAAGAGACTCGGGTGAAGGCGTGGAAGGGCCTAGGGTGGCAGGGGGTACTACATGTGATGCGTCACCCTGCATGGGGGCGTCGGCATCTGGGGTAGGTAACGGGTCATCGGGAATGACGATCGACCCATCCGAAAGTTTTGAAAATCCGTTTGACCGCGATTATACCTGCTGCCTCAGTAAGTGCGCTCGAGTCCGCACCCACATAGCCCGGGGTGGCCTTGGCTAATGCGTTGAAGTCAAATATGCCATCTAGTCGCAGCTTGACGCATAAAACCCGGAGAGTTCTGGATGATGATCATAAACTTTCTGAATGCGAGAGACAACGGACGAACGCACTGCACTCGAGCCTCGTCATCCGGCACGATCATTCCTATTTCGTGGTCGAAGCGGCCTACGCGGCGGAGAGCAGGATCTAACGCGTCCGGTCGATTTGTTGCTCCAATGACCACAACGGGCTTGTTGTCCGTCTGTTCCCAGGACAATTCTGGATACCACAAGTTTTAAAGAGTCGACATGATCGCCCATAAACAACGTACCGTCCATGCACGTTAGAAACTGAGTGACTATACGACGCTCCATCTCGCGCTGTGCGCTCTCCCGTTTTAGCGTGACTGAGTCGATCTCGTCAATAAATAACGGGCAAGGTGCTACTCGCTATAAGAAAGAATCAAGAGTCAAGATGACTACTCCAGAAAAGTAAAAACGCACCTTGGCCTCCTCGAAAGTTTCTCGTAGTGTCTTTTCCGACTCGCCTGACATCCCGGACACGATCGAGGGTGCAGAAACCGAGATAAACGGTACGCCCGGTTCCTAACCAACAGCGCATTAAAGTTCGTGCCATGCGTTGTGTTGAAGAGCACGCACGCCACCAATCGCGTTAGCAAGCATTGTCTTGCCAGAGCCGGGAGGTCCATACAGCAGAACGCCGCGGGGAGGCTGCATGCTGGTGTGGAGGTAGACCTCGGGGTGGATAAGAGGCATCGCTACGAGCTCGAGCATCTTCTCTACGCACAGGTCTACGCCGCCCAGGTCCACGAGGCGCACAGTTGGCGGTACGTACTCCTTCACTGCACTACCCGTTCCGACGCGACTGCGTTTGCTGCCCTCCTCTGTGTGTGTTGATCGCAGCTTGCGCTTACTTGACGAGGCAGCCGAGGGTACTTATTCCAAGTTTCCGGGGGGAGCGGGCGCTGGTTCGGGGCGCGAAGGCTCTTCCGAGGGTGCCAAAGTCGACGGAGGCGGGGTAGAGGAGGCACTAGTAGACGGCGCTGTCTGGATGATATTCAAGTTTATTTTGTTCCTCTGCCAAAGACCGTGCGTGGATTTGCTGGCTGACTCGCTGTAAGCATAGCCGATGTAGGAACCAGGAGTAAACAATGACCAAGAGGTACCGACTCGGATATCTCCGGGCAGCCACAACCTTCCGAAACTCTGATAACCGAGTCACGTGGACAATCAGGCTCCCGATGCCGCCGAGGCCCGGAGCCCAAGTTCAATGCGGCAGCCATACAATAAAGTGAAACATAAGGCCGGGCCAAGTTATCCGAGTCCTGGGGCAGCGTGCGCACAGATTTCGATGGATTGTCGCTTGAAAGGGGATGCTAGCTCGCATCATCCAGTTGACGCCCCGACGGCAGCTGGATGGTTTCATGGTGTCTCTGCGTCTTATTTTATTAATTTTCATCAACGGGCGCCTCGAGGTTTGGGACCGTATGGACAATAGCCATGGTCGATAACAAATTCTCCTAAGAGTAAAGATTCTCCGCCTCATGAATACTGGACTCTAGTGAACTGTGCCATGTAGGTTTCGTATGCCGACGCTATCGGGAGCTAGTAATCATGGTTATTTTATGGATGCATACTGTATTACGGCTGCCATGTTGCTTCCGGGTTTAGCTACTCACCGAACACAACTACGAAGGTGGCAGAGAGAACGCTTAATGTAAGTGGATGGTGAGCGTACTCAGCTCAATTTTGCGTGATCGTGAGGGAGTATGTGGGATTCAAGGAACAATATGGCACTCCTTTGTGCCCAGTCTCCCCGCGTCTATCTTCTGGCTGTGTCGCTTCTCAGAGGCGGGCCTGGCAGGGGACACGAGGCCATCTGCCATACCCTCAACCCTTCTCGCCCTTTCTGATCTTCCTATCTTCCTATCTCAACACGCTAATTCTTACCTTGTCCCATGAGTTCGACAACACCTACAACAACCTCCCCCAACTTCCGATTCATCATCGATGCCGCATTAAACAACTACAAAGAACAGACAGGAATTGACCTCACTAGGAATGAGCTCGGTGATAAGCTCCAACACCCTGATGGCGTCCTCGAAATATTCCAGGAGCGAGAAATGCAATTTAAGGACTATCGAGATCGAAATCGGAAATTCATAAACTTCCTCAAGCCTGCAGTGCAGGTCCTTCATGCGCTTTCTGGCACCCTTGGCGAGGCGATTACCCTTGTGAGCTTCACCAATTTCATTCCTTCCGCGTAGTTCTTTAATAGTCACCCGTTCAGGTCCCATTTCCACCAGGAAAGGCGATATTCGTCGGCATTGATATCCTCCTCGCAGTATGTCCCCTTCATTATCCTCTTCCGCCGCACTCTGACCTGTCCGTATGCCAGGCCGCTAGTGGTGTAAGTTCAAGCTACGACGCACTCGAAGACCTCTTCGAATGCATCCAAAATTTTCTTAAACGACTACATGTTTATACCGAGATTCCGCCCACCGACTCGATGACACATATACTCGTTAAGGTTATGGTCGAATTACTTTCGGTGCTTGCTCTTGCAACGAAACAACTCAAGCAGGGTCGTTTCAGTAAGTTCTCCCTTACCTATAGATCACGCGTGGTTGAACCTGCCACAGAGAAGTTCACGAAGAAGCTGTTGGGAGAGAGTGAGGTGGAATCTGTTCTACGGAGACTGGACCGTCTCACCCAGGAGGAGGCTCGCGTGACCGTTGCCCAGACTCTAGAGGTCGTCCATGGTCTGATGAGTAATATAAGGGTAGTCATGGACGGTGAGTGACGCATCCTGTCTGGTTACCAGAATTTCACGGAACTATCGTTCTTGTAGATGGCAAGGCATCAATGAATCACATCCGGCAGGCTCTTGGTATGTTCCACGTGCGTCTGCGAATTTGCATAGCTCTGACCGAGAGCCTATACTAGTCAACATGCAAGAGACAGCAAGTAAGATAAACAAGATGGAACGTTCGTCACCTTCCAACCCTGTGATGCTGAGTATCGAGGCTGAAACTACTTTGAAGGTGACCAGTTAGTAAGGGATGTCCGAAATTGGCTCTCGCCCCCAGATCCATCAACAAACCACAACATCGCGCGTGAAGCTCATCAGACTGGAACTGCAGAATGGTTCTTCGAGGAGAGTGTCTTCTCTGAGTGGAAAGAAAAGGGATCCCTCATGTGGATCCATGGGAAACGTATGTTTTCCTCAATATTAGCTTCTTCACGGTTTTGATAGTGTGGTCTAATAGCGGGATCGGGAAAAAGCATTCTTCTGTATGTCCTACTCAACTACAGTATTCCGACCGCGATTGCTCATACTTCAACAGCTCGGAAATTATCCATGACGTTGACGGCCTGCGTGCAGCCGGGTTGGCTTCCATGGCATATTATTATTTTGATTTCCGAGACGCCAAAAAGCAGAATCGCCATGGCCTACTGGCTTCTCTCCTCACCCAATTCTCCTCCCAGTCTAATCCTCGCCATGACATACTCACCCACTTGTATGCGACACACCAAAGTGGCACGCAAGAGCCTGCCGACGGTAAACTTACACAAACTCTGAAAGAAATGCTGGGACTTCCCGGGCAAGGACCAACCTACCTCATCATAGACGCCCTAGATGAATGCCCAAATACCTCTGGAGTAGTAGGACTACTAACCGCGCGCGAAAAAGTGCTCGATCTCGTAGAGGAGCTCGTCGAGCTAAAACTCCCAAATGTTCACATTTGTGTGACGAGCCGTCCAGAAATCGATATTCGAACCGTCCTTGAGCCCTTGACAACGTTTCGGGTGTCGCTTCATGACGAACAAGGTCAAAAGCAGGATATCGTGGATTACGTAACCAGAGTCGTTTACTTGGACCGAAGGATGCGGAGGTGGAGAGAGCATGATAAACAACTCGTCATCAAAGTCCTGTCAGAGAAAGCGGATGGGATGTAAGTTGCCACGATCATTGCGCTTCCTGAAATGTCCCTTATTGAATTATGTAGGTTTCGATGGGTATTTTGTCAGTTGGACATCCTGCGTCACAATCTTCCAGCGAGTATCAAGGATGCTCTCAAGGAACTTCCCGAGACTTTGTATGAGACGTACAAACGTGCATTACTTTCCATCGGCAAGGCGAAACGCGGATATGCACAACGTCTCTTCCAATGCCTCACCGTATCGATTCGTCCCCTGCGCGTCGCGGAGCTCGCCGAGGTTCTTGCCATACGGTTTGAAGCCGGTGCAGTTCCAAACTTTGACGTGGGTTGGCGCCTAGGAGATGATGTAGAGGAAGCCGTTCTCTCCGTTGGTTCGAGCTTAATATCCGTGGTCAATGTGGATGGTTCCCATGTCGTTCAATTTTCCCATTTCTCGGTCAAGGAATTCTTGACCTCGGATCACCTTGCCACGTTAGGCGATGACCTGTCCCATTATCGCATTCTTCCCGGTCCCGCGCATACGATTCTCGCGAAAGCGTGCCTGGGCATCCTGCTCAAACTAGACGACCGCGTCGACAAAAAGACCATCGAGGATTTGCCACTGGCACCCTATGCTGCTCGGCACTGGGTCGATCATGCCCAAGTTGATGATGTATCATCCCGCATACAAGTCGTAATGGAACGCTTATTCGACCCAGAAGAACCTCATTTTTCGGCGTGGATCTGGTTGTACGATATGGATCGTCATTGGAGAGAACCCATGTCGACTTCACATCCGACGCGTCCGGGAGCGGTGCCGCTATACTATGCGGCATTGTGCGGATTTGATGGCCTTGCAGATTACCTCATCCATGCCTGTCCATCTGATGTGAATGCGAAAGGTGGACACTACGTGACCCCATTACATGCTGCGCTGAATTGTGGACATCGGAAGGTCATGGTGCTGCTGCTACAGCGTGGTGCCGATGTGGACGCAAAGGATAAGGAGGGGTTCACTCCGTTGCACCAGGCATCGAGAATGGGGAATCTCTACATGGCACGGTTATTATTAGAGCATCGTGCTGATGTCAACGCACGGTCCGCGGAGGGAGACACACCGCTACATATGGCCGTTTGCGCAGGAGAGCCAGACATTCTCCGCCTGCTGCTCCAGCGCGGCGCAGTTATGGACTGTCGGAACGACCGGCGCTGGACCCCATTGCACACTGCATCGTCCCATGGGCATCTCGATGCCGTACAGCTGTTATGTCATTCTGGTGCAGGCATCGATGCACAGACGAGGTCCCAGAATACTCCGTTGGGCTTGGCATCGATGACTGGGGATGTCGAAGTTTCACGCTTCCTGATCGAGTGTGGTGCAGACGTGGATCCCCGAACCAGTGGTAACTGGGTCCCGTTGCACTTCGCGGCACGACGAGGACATGTTGATGTCGCACGGCTATTGCTAGACCGTCGCGTAGACGCGAACGTACAAAAAGAAGACCGCTGGACTCCGCTACATTTGGCTTCGGCCTATGGACACCTCGAGATGGCAAAATTGCTCATCCAACGTGGTGCAAGCATCGATATGCGGAACGACGAGAGCCAAACTCCCTTGGACCTTGGATCAGGGAACGGGCACCTCAGCATCGCACGCTTCCTTATCGAGAGTGGTGCGAATGTGTCCTCCCGTTGCAGCAAGGGCTGGACTCCGTTCCATACAGCTTCAAAAAATGGGCATCTTCACGTTGCGGAATTCCTTCTCCAGTCTGGTGTCAATGTCCACGTTCGGGGAGGGAACGAGGAGACTGCGTTGCACCTCGCATCCAGTAGCGGGAAACTCGACATTGTGCAATTCCTCGTCGAACATGGCGCGGATGTCAAGGCCAAGGACAACTACGGCCAGAATCCACTGCACATTGCATCACAAAATGGGCACCTTGACGTCGCGCAACTGTTGCTGGGTCGTGGTGCAGATCCGAATGTACAGAAGGACGACCTCTCGACTCCTTTGCATCTCGCTTCATCCAACGGGCACGTCAAGGTTGCGCGGTTGCTGGTACAACGTGATGCGAATGTTGACTCTCGCAACGACCTGGAAGAATCACCGCTTGACTGTGCAGCACGAAATGGGAACATCCAGATGGTACTCTTCCTACTCGAATCAGGAGCGGATGTGCACACCGTCGATAACAACGGCCGGACTCCGTTACACACAGCATCGTGGAGCGGTCATCTCGTCGTCGTCGAATTGTTGCTTAAGCATGGCGCGGATATCGATATGCGAGATCGGGCCAATAATACTCCAGCAGACTTGGCATTGGACTACAACGCTGAGGTTGCAACCTTCCTGGCCAAGTATAAGGAAGATGAGAATGTTCGGAACATGATACACTCAACTAGGTTTGGCACATCACCGAACGGCTCTGATGACGATGGGAAGGACAGTTGGGAACAGATGTCATTGCACACAGCCGCGGAGCAAGGAAAATCTGAGATGGTGCTGTCGTTGATCGAGCGTGGGGCAGACATCAACTCACGGGATGGGGATGACAACACACCACTCATTCTCGCATCGAGGAATGGAAACCTTGAAATTGCCCGCTTGCTTGTCGAGCACGGCGCGGAGGTGGATCTAAGGGATGATGATGAAGGGCGTACTTCATTACACTGGGCATTGATAAACAGACATCTCGATATCGTGCGGTTGTTGATTGACCACGGCGCAGATGTCAACGCCAGGTCTGCGCAGAGTTGGACTCCCCTACATCTCTCGGCAGGCATGGGACGTCTCGAGATTGTGGAACTGCTCCTTGCACGGGGTGCGGACCCACATTATCGGATGGACGCCGGTTATACCGCATTCCAACTAGCGGCAAGGCAAAGGCACCGGCATATTACACAGCTACTCACGGAGCATGGCGCAAAATGAGCATATCGTGTAAGGTTCGACGGATTGTTGTATCGTCGTCGATGCGAGTGCTAACCAGCTCTTTGCTTTCAGTCCTTGATGATAACATGGAAGGAGTGTCGTGTCGCTGTACGACTACCACGACCAAGCCATGGCCGCCTTTTTGTCACTAGTCAGAGATTCTATATTAGCTTTTACTTGGACACTGCAGGAACAGTGATACAGTAGGTATGGCCACGGGAATGGCGGCTGATGTGCCGAGCGGTCACTGATTTCGATTTTGAATTTGGTGCTTTGGTCGTCGTGTTACCACAGAATTCAGACCTGTATTTTGTATATGTACTAGTAGTGCGATATCTCCCAAAGCTCTCGCTCTAAATGTAGCAGTTTTTTTTACACCACACGCTCCCTTTCTGCCCTCCCTCCGACGCTGACGCCGCTCCCAAACGTCCCACGCAGCGCCCCATACCGCCGTCTCTGCACTGCGCTCACGCTAGGCGCTACCTTTTCCAGAGCAGCCTGGAAGTCCTCAACCAGCACCACGACGCTCCCCATGCCCGTCGTTGCCTCGTGTCCCCCTTCCGCTGGCCGTCCCTCCTCCATCTCCTCCAGAGTGCCCAGCGCCCTCCGGAGCGCCCGGACGCCCGCCTCCCGCACGAGTGCGGCCAGGTCGGCACCGCTGTAGCCCTCTCCGCGCGCGCCGCGGACCATCTCCGCGATGTTGTCTGCCGCCGCGGGCGTGGGCGGCGCAAGCGGGACGCGGCGGCGGACGAGGAGCGTGCGCACGATCTCGGCGCGCTCGTCGGGCGACGGGAGGTCCACGTAGAGCAGCTTGTCGAGCCGTCCGGGCCGGCACATCGCCGGATCGAGCATGTCCGGCCGGTTGGTCGCGGCGAGGACGAAGACGCCGCGCCGCGCGTCGAGGCCGTCGAGCTCGGTCAGGAGCGTGTTGACGACTCGGGCGGAAGACTCGGAGAGGGCGTCGTCGCGCCGCGGGACGAGGGCGTCGAGCTCGTCGAAGAAGATGATGCATGGCGAGGATGCGCGCGCACGTGCGAAGACCTGACGTACGGCGCGCTCGCTTTCGCCGACGTACTGCGCAGAGGTTGGTCGTCAGCTGCCTTTCGCTGCGCGGAAGATATATATATAGATGTGGAAAGTAGTTGTCGCACCTTGTTGAGCAGCTCGGGACCTTTCACGCTGATGAAGCTCGCCTGGCTCTCATTCGCAACTGCTTTTGCGAGGAGGGTCTTTCCGCAACCCGGGGGTCCCCAAAGGAGCACGCCAGCTGGTGCGTCGATACCCACCGCACGGAAGATCTCCGGTCTGCGAATTGGCTGTACTACGGCCATGTGCAGCTCGCTACGCGTTGCGTGCAGTGCGCCAATGTCCGCCCAGGTAACGTCTGGGACAGTTGCAAAACCTTCGCGCTGCGCAGAAGGTTGAATTTCTTTAAGCGCAAGCATAAAGTCTGCCGCGGTGATGCAGAGGGGGGCGAGTTGGGCTGGCGTCAAGGGCCCGGGATGAGAATGAAGGAAGCGTGCGATAGATGAGTGCGTGAGGGGTGATGCAGCCAGCTGCGAAAAGGGTACTGGACGAGACTCGGACGAAGGGCCTTGGGTGGCAGGGGGTGCTGTATGTGACGCGTCAACCTGCATGGGAGCGTCGGTATCAAGGGTAGGTAACGGATCATCGGGAATGACGATCGACCCATCCGAGAGACTTTTGAAAATCCGTTTGACCGCGATAATACCTGCTGCCCCAGTTAGCGCGCTCAAGTCCGCACCCACATAGCCCGGGGTGGCCTTGGCTAGGGCGTTGAAGTCAAATATGCCATCTAGTCGCAACTTGGCGCATAAAACGCGGAGAATTCTAGATGATGGTCATAAACCTCCTGAATGCGAGAAAACGGACGAACGCACTGCGCTCGAGCCTCGTCATCTGGCACGGTCATTCCTATTTCGTGGTCAAAGCGGCCTGCGCGGCGGAGAGCAGGGTCTAACGCGTCCGGTCGGTTTGTTGCTCCAATGACCATAACGGGCTTGTTGTCCGTCTTTTCCCAGGACAACTCTGGATACCAGATGTTTTAGAGAGTCGACATGATCGCCCCCTAAACAACGTACCGTCCATGCAGGTTAGAAACTGAGCGACTATACGACGCTCCATCTCGCGCTGTGCGCTCTCCCGTTTTGGCGTGATTGCGTCGATCTCGTCAATGAATAACAGGCAGGGTGCTACTCGCTACAAGAGAGAATGAAGAGTCAAGATGACTACTCCAGAAAGGTTAAAACCCACCTTGGCCTCCTCGAAAGTCTCTCGTAGTGTCTTTTCTGACTCGCCTGACATCCCCGACACGATCGAGGGTGCAGAAACCGAAATAAACGGTACACCCAGTTCCTAATCAATAGCCCATTAAAGTTCGCGCCATACGGTGCGTTGAAGAGCACGCACGCCACCAATCGCGTTCGCAAGCATCGTCTTGCCACAGCCGGGAGGTCCATACAGCAGAACACCACGGGGAGGCTGCACGCCGGTGTGGAGATAGACCTCTGGATGCATAAGAGGCATCGCCACGAGCTCGAGCATCTTCTCTACGCATGGGTCTACGCCGCCCAGGTCTGCGAGGCGCACAGTTGGCGGTGCGTATTCCTTTACTGTCCCGACGCGACTGCGTTTGCTGCCCTCCTCGCCGCGCGTTGATCGCAGCTTGCGCTTACTTGACGAGGCAGTCGAGGGTACTTCTTCCAGGTTTCCGGGGGTAGGGGCAGCTGGCTCGGGACGCGAAGGCTCTTCCAAGAGTGCCGAAGGAGGCGGAGGCGGGGTAGGGGAGGCACTAGTAGACGGCGCTGTCTGGGTGACATTCAAGTTTATTTTCTTCCTCTGCCAAAGACCGTGCATGGACTTGTTGAGAGCATTGGGGCCCTGGCTGACTCGCTGTAAGCATAGCCGATGTAGGAACCAGTGGCAAACAATGACTGGGACGTACCGATATCTCCATGTTGTGGTCCTACCGCAAGCCACAACTTTCAGACTGAGACTCTGATAACCCGAGTCACGTGGAAAATCCGGCTCCCGATGCCGCCGAGACTCGGCCCTCTGAAGCTGAAATTCTGCACGCTGGCCCGGGCTCGTTAGATGGTAACTTGAGCACTAGCTCACGGATATGCAATCACTTGGCCTTCTTTCCCGACGACAATTAGGCCTACGCCTCCTTCATACTCCTGCAACCTCAGTCAGAGTCAGAGGTTAACAATACGGCCACTCGAGCAAGCACTTCCAGGTCCAGATTGGCGCTCCGCCAGGAATGGTAATCGGTCGCTTCTTGAACTCTATCACCGAGTTAGCAATCCTGTGACGCCACCGCCTGTGGCAAGAGCTGTACTTGTGGCAGAGTCCAACGAAAATCCTTGTAGAACATTCAGAGGTATAAATATGCCACGCTCTGTCACTCCATTCCCTGCCTCGTGTTCCCTCCTCTAACTTCTGGTCGTTTCTCCCAAACAACCAAATCAAATGTCCGCCGTATATCGCCGCCGCGAAGAAACGGGCGATCTCTACTCGCGCCGCGTCTCACTCCGGGCGCCTCCTGCTCCCAATCCAGTAAGCATTTCCCCAACCTGCCTTGAGGCCTGTTAATCAATCAGCTGACCCGTCTTCCAAGCGCCCCGTTTTGTCCATCCCTCCCGGACGCACGGCCGATTGGCACCAGCGCATCGGGACGTGCGAGACCCTTCCGCCTCCGAAGCGCGCGGCCTCTGGAAGGAGCATGCCCCAGCCTGTCTGGGAGCTACGTCTGAATCCAGACTATGGTACCCTCCCGGGCATCCCGCTCCTGGAGGCACTCCAGGGCGTCGGTGCTGTGGGGGCCAACCTGCCCATCTACTCGGACCGCCCCGTAACATTGAATATCTATGTGCGTGTTTTTTCTTTTCTTCGGGTGGAATGCAGGCACTCTGCTGACGCTCTTCGTCTTTTCCGTGCGCTTGTTCAGTGGCCCCAGCTCGGGGATGTGGACTACGAAGAGTGGTTCTCCAGTCCTGACATCGCGTCTGCGCCGCTCGGCGAAGTCGCCTGCATCATCGCAGAGCTTTATCGCGGCCTTTTCGAGGTACGCGGCGCGCCCTGATCTGGCTTCTGTCTGATCTAATCACTATCACTCGTTCATTTTTCCACGATCACGCAGCGTGTTGGACCGAAAATCAAACCTATCAGCAAGGAGTGGCAGATACGGCCCCGAGACGATGCTTCGGGAATCTGCTTTGGCCAACTGCGACTCACTCGGCTATATTCCTTTGACGGTACTCGAATCTATCCCGAGATCGTCGCGGTGATCCGTCGGTGAAACGTGCAGCCGCCTTCCTCCTCAGCCTCTAAAGATTATTGTTGCCGAATATTTACCTCGCGCTTGCTCTACCTGTACTTTCCTATGCCCATTATGCCTTATATGCTACCTCTATGATGTGCTGTCTTATGCTTCTAGTCCCAAATATACCATACCTGTTTTTCTGCAAGTGGCCGTGTAGATGCCATCAAGAATTACATTGCATAGGGCGCAGGGTCTCGGACGAAGCAAGAAATCAGAAGGGAAGAACCCATGCTGAGAATATCGTATCCACAGCAGCGTGTTTCGTTAACCGTGTACACTGCCTCTTGTCCTTCCTCTTTCATTTACCAAAGCTGTCCTTGTCTCATTCAGGGTCATGCTTTCGTCGCACGCCTATCTGGACAGGACAATATCCTGTATGTGGTCGCACCTACTAGCGTGGTACATCCTATTGTGGGTCAATGATTTCTCGGGTCCAAAATGCCCTTCCATTTGGGGTAAAGATGTGTTAAATTTCAGCTTACATTTGATCCTGGACTAGTGGGATCCGATAGGAACATTAATTAAACCCAGACCAGAACAAACGTTTGCTCTCGCGGAACATCCACGGGCACAGGGACACTTCTAATGGTGTGATGCTGTAGCACAAGACCAGACGACACGAAAGGAAGCACAGGAAAGCGGCCAAGCCGCCCAAAAAAGTACGATATCGCGAACATGCCGCGTCCTCGCAGTTGCTGCGTTGCTTGCGTACGATCGGCACATGCACAGGATGGGCAGTGCTCAGGAGTGTGAAGGAGCACAAACGGCCCGACACGCTACGATGGTAGCTTAATGCGATGAGGAAGGAAGTGAGTTTAACACAGCCACCGGTGCCGCCCCGATCTGCTCTGGGCCTTTTCTACCGCCAACTCGGCTTTTCGGGCGATTGGCCGAATGCGTCGCGATCGTGATGGAGTGGTGCGCTGCCGCAACACCGTACTGTACCCAAAAATGTGAGATGCTCTACGTACCTCTTATCACATTTGATATTTCAATTAGCGCCGGCGACTCGGACCTGAAAATTATTTTTGCCATAGATCCGAGATGGGCCCGGGCCGGAGTCCACATACTATACAAGCGAGCACAGTGTTCGAATACGTAGTTGCAGACATCATTTGGGGCTTGGGATTGTTGGCCCGCCTGCGGAAAAAAGGTTGGTACAGTAGTACTACTGTAGTACAAGCCAAATGTCATAACGTAAGCCATAATAGGAGATAGATGAATATTCTAGTAGAAGTTCGATAGACACGTGATGAGTTCAAGTTGAGCTCTGTAAGGCTTAGCTCGGTTCGTTCCTCATTTTCCGCCCTCCCTTGCCATCCCTCTTTTTACGCCTACATAGCCTTTTTCCCTTTTCACGACTTCTTGACGGCTTACCAACAGCAGCGCTGCTTCCTTCATTTAACATTCTTGCAGCTGCTATACACGTTCTCTCTGCACAGCACCACACCCTTACTGCACCTATCCTGCCCCTCCAACGCTCACACGATTGACACCCCTACCCTCTTGACGTTTTCCAACCGTTTCTAACCCCCTCGCATGACTGCGCCCACTCAACAATTGCCCTCGTGGTTGTCGTACTCGACCTCACTTGCCACGAACTCTGCGGGGCAGGCTACCGCGACGTTCACCACCGTAATCACTCTGCCCTTGACATACTATGGACCTCCGGTGAGTTTTGAAAATTTTTTAGCCGTAATGTAAGAGGTCAAGGGGATGGATCGTCTTGCGATGGAGTTTGTTCGTCCACATCGGGTTAGGAAGCTCACCTTCAGATTGCCAATGGAGCCGATCTTCATGTGTTTTTGAAGGGGCTGGTGCACTTACCACCTTTCTCTGTTTTAGATCCCTCTTGGTCCTGACGATGTCTGGGTCTACGGTGGGTTGACGTCCCCGGCGCCGTCACCATTCAATCCGACCAATCCTTTACCCACAACTCCTGGGTCAATCATGCCCTCCTCAACTTTAGCGATACCTTCCTCCGTAACCCCCGCACCCTCCACTGCGCGACCAACCCCATCTTCTGCCTCACGACCGTCTCCCTCTTCTTCATTACCAATCGGTGGTGAATCGTCGTCGAACTCGCACCATGTACGCGTGATTGTCGGTGCTGTCCTTGGAGCAGTACTTGGTTCGTTGCTGCTGCTCTTCCTCGCCATCTGCTTCCTGCGTAGACGCCAACGTGGCCAACGCTCGCGTAATTACCGTCCAGAACCTCCAACAAGCCAAGTTATGTGGATGTGGCATGACGTCCCCAGAAACGATGACGACCAGGATGCCGATGTTGATACACAATTGCACTCAGCTGGTGAGGGCTCTCCGCAAAGCAGCGGGGATGAGCACGACACATTCCTCCGTCACAGTAGAGATGCATCTCATGGCACGAGGGACGCCCAGTCCACAGCACGTCCTGTCGATACCCCGCGACGTTCTCACGAATCCACAGGTCCAATCGGCATCGCGCTGGCTCCTGTTAGCAAGGCGACTGCCGGCGATTCCGGACGTCGGTATATTATCTCGCGCGAGCAGCTCGCTGAACCATCCTCCGGCTCACTACAGAACCGTGATCTCGTCAAGGCCCCCGATGAGGCAGAGCTTGGGCCCGATGAGCCGCTTCTCCCACCACCCACACTCAACCTTAATGTCTCACATGGTTCCCGGAAGTCTTTGCTAAACAGCGAACGCTCAATGACACCAGGAAATGACCCGGAGTTGGCCTTGCTGTACACGGCCCAGCGTGTGCAGGTCGGACAAAGTAGCCAGCCACCTTCTGAATCGCCTTGGCATGGATCAATCGGGATACCCAGCATCTTGCGGCGTAGCTGGCTTAGCCCCAGGACGCGCTCAGCAACTCCATCCACGTCCTCGCCAAAGTCCTCGTTTTTCGGTCGACAGCTCACAGACAACGAACTGGAGGTTGGACGTGGTTTGAATCTCCAGCTACGTTCAGAGATGAGTCATCGTGACGGTGCTCGTCCCATATCGGGGGTGAGTGCCTTGAGTGCAGTTTCCGCAAGGTCTGGAAACACCGTCTTTTATGATGCGTCGTCACGCGAGGACGTGTCGTCTCCGCCACCTCCCGTACCTCCGCTTCCCCAGGGCACGGCGTCAACCGGTCGCAATGGTTATGTTGGGCTTTCTCCCTTGTCCGCGGACCCAATACGTGCCTCTGACGAAAGTGAAGGACCTCCGGCGTACGAGCCTACCTCACCAAATACTGGCAACTCGGATGATGCAGTTGACTATCTGGACGTGCCCATCCCACGCCCCGCGTCACCGTTTGCATCAGCATCCTCAACGAGGAGATTGTCCGCCCCACCTGGCCTCACTATCCCAGGTTCGTATCCACAGCATGACTTGGCGGTTGACCCCTCCCCCGATGCGAGCGGTGGTATCAATATGGAACTGTTGGAAGAGGCGCCTCCTGCCGCCGGGGAGAGTTGGAGGCAGATAGCGCAGGCGCTTCCAGTCTATCACGAGCGACGTACGACGTTTGGTCTGGTGAGCCCTGCTCTCTTTGATTTTGTGGCTGCGCTAAGATTGTATTTATCTTCCCAGCCCGTAACTATCGTGTACCCGCGTGAGCCGACGGTCTCTGAACAGGGATCGCTGCACTCGATGCGATCACACTTGAGCCCGCACTCAGCTCTGAGTGCATCCGGCTCCGCGCCTGCCTCCAACTCCAACTCTGAGCACTCACGAGGGTTCACGGCCAGCAGCCTCAGGTCTCTCGCTCATTCCAGCTCTATCTCATCGACCGACCGCCGCCTCGTGCGACGCAACCCAGGAGAGGTGTCTCCCCCGCTCTCCGCTACCGGGCGACACTTTGCGGCTCCGTCACCGTCACGTGGGATCCGCGTGCCGTCTCCGCCGCCGGAGGCTGTGCCGCCACCCGCGACCAGCGCGACGGTGACGTCGACGGCGACGCGGAGCAGCGTCACGACGCACACATCGGTGACAGATCCGATTACGGGTGAAGTGTCGCGCTTCCCGCATGCCGCATGGACGGGCGGACGCGACTTGGTGGAGGAGGATGGACTGCCGCCGCCACCGAGATCATGGAATGGGAGCTGGAGCAGCCCGAGTCACCTACGTATCCTCCAGAACCGCGTTGCGGGGCGTGATGATGCGAGCCACGCATGATGTCCCCTGGTGTCATTATTTTACTGGGTGTTCTGTGCAGACTGATTCTTGGACAAACTGGATGACTGATACTACTTTCGTTTTCTTGACGTGGTGTTGGCTAGACATCATTGACTTACTTACCTTTATCTTCCCCACCACTTTCTTGTTCCGTTTCATCTTCCTCACCGACCCCTTACGTACACCTGCGATACCTTCACGACGCCATTTTATCTCTTGCTTGCTTGATCTCCTTACATCCTGTTTTACGACACGACCTCTCACGACACGACAGCAATAAGCTTTATAAGTACGATAGTCAGCTATGTCCCAAAAATGTATCCCATCTTAAACAAATATCACCCGGGTGAAGATGAATCCATCTGGTTGAAATAACGCAGGTACTGTAAATACGATGCATCAGTGGAATTACAGCAGTAGAATAGGCCCTTGTTTACCTATATTTAGCTTTACGGACCTCCAAGATTTGACCGGGTTGAGTTAAGTGAAAACGAAATTATTCGGATATTAGTTATCTTGCAAACTTTGGGGTTATCAAATAGCTATCTCCCTGCTGCCACTGCAAGTTCAGAGTTATCATACAGTATAGTTATCCCGTTTGCCACCTGCCAACTCCGCATCTTTTCTCACTGAGCCGAGCATCCCTTCCGCGAAATCCTTCCGAGTCAACAACGTCCCCTTCCATTCCCTCTCACTTCTACGAAGATAAGACTGTAAGGAACTGAACACAAAGCATATTACCTAATGCCCGATAATGTCAGCCACTGAAGTGTGCACGTCTAACGCATGCGCGAGTCCGAGTGAAAAGCGCAGGACCGTCCTGGTCAGGCCAAGGCGGACAGGTCGGGCAGGTAGGAGTGTCGAAGCTTCGGTATGGCGTAGGCGTGGTGGAAGCAGCAGCGAAGAAGCAGAGGAGAGCGAAGCAGAAGAGGAGGAGAAGAAGAAGATGGAGGAGTTGGAGGAGGGAGAAGAGCGAGGCGATGAGTCCGTTCCGTAGCACACGTTGGCGGGATTGCCTAAGCTAGTGCGTCGAGAACCGAGAGGGGAAAGAGAGGGAAAAGAGAAAAGCAGATCACGCAGAGACGTTTCGAGAACAGAGCGAGTCGATTTCACAAGGCTGAACTGCCCTACATCAGGGCTTGCCGTCGTACTTAAATACATGTGTCCGCGCCAATACATGGCCGTGATTCAGGTGATACTAGGACTGTTTGATATGAAAGGTCTGGTTGGTAGCATAGGGGATGAGGCAATCTGACAGGAAAAGCGGCGACATGGTGAATAACGACGTCGGGCGCTGGGTCACGAGAGAGGCTGGGGGAGAGATGGGACGATCGAGCATTCTGGTGGCGTAAACGACGCTGGTCGAGACAAAAGAGAGCGAGCTAGGACGTATGGGACGAGCGGTAATGGCCTGTAAGGGAAGTGGTGAGGCGGCGACGCTCAAGTAAAGTGTAATAAGGATCAACTAGGAGCAATGGGGAATGAAAATGATGAAAGGAAATATACGGGCGTACGAGTTAGTCTTTATACAATTCCTGGGTTACGCAGCTCTTCGACGAGGGAGGTCTCGGAGAGCGTCATCAAAGTTGAGGGACAAACCGCGAACGGAGGGGCGTCTCAGTTCACGATTATGGCATCACGGGCGCTCCGAAGTGTCGCTCGGAAAGCCTCACCTTACACCACCCTATACGTCCTACCCACGATCCCCATTTTCCACTACAATGATCGGGCCACAGCTATTGGGAGTCCAGTATTTATGGTGTGGAGAATACATACGGACAAGTAGCTTCCGAGAATTTGTGTTATCGACCATTGTTGTGCTACAGCCTGGATAGCTTTGCGGACCGGTTGATCGGTGAGGGCTTGACATTGTTCCTATCTAGATGCTGCATAGCCCTGCGGACCAGCTGATCAGTGAGGGCTTTGACATTGTTCTTATCTAGACGCTGCATAGTTTTGCGGACTGGTTGATCAATGCACTGGTGGGGGCTCGCCATTTGTTCTTATCTAGACGCTGCATGGCCTTGCGGACCGGTTGATCAGTGAGGGCTTGAGTCCTACATAAAATTCAGATCTCTGGCAACACCCCAGTTCACCGGAAGTCGATTATTGATTCTCACTGTTACAATCATATACCGGCCGATCAGGTGGATTTTTTTGCGGGCCCAGAATCAAAACAGGCGTCTATCGTGGCAGTCAGCCTATGGTTTGCGCGGTTAGAGGTCCAGATCCCACAGGGCCACAGGAGCGATTCACAAAAGTTACCCATCATTCTACCGGAGTTTAAAGAGATCCATCATACATAAAGGTCTCCTTATCTCGTTGGATCGCAGCCTCACCATCTCACCACCATTATGCCTACCAAGCCGCCCATGCGCTACGACTCAGGCTCCGAGTCAGAGTCACGGTCTACCCCCTCCTCCCCTAGTCGGAGTCACGGTCTACTCCTTCCTCTGCCCCTCTTTGCCCATCCCTCTCCTGCCCATCCCTCTCCTGCCCCTCCTTATGTCACTCTCCCCCATACCCCCTCAACCGTGACGTCAAAAAAGGTTGCCCTGGTTGTAGGGCGCCACGGAATTGGTTTGGAAATAGCGAAGAAGCTTGCTGAGTTGATGAATGTAGCGATCACACATATCTCAGATAAGGGCGGTCTGGGAGCGGAGAGAGCAACGCATATTATCAAAGGACAGGAGAATGTAGGCCAACACCAAACGAGTTACATAGCAGAGGTAATTATTCGTTCTACAGGTCCCAGGCAGTCATAAGGTACACCACTTCAAGTTTGATCCGAGAGTATCGGAGGGAGCTACCCCCACTGTGCAAGAGGTTGTCAATAAGCTCGGGGGCATAGACGTGGTGGTAAGTGCCTTGGTCGAACAACGTCCGCATTACAAGGTACAGAGATGTATTTCAAATCATTTGAGCTCACGTCCTCTGGCTAGATATTTGCATCTACTAGTATCTACACGAGCCCGTCTAGTAAGAAAGTCAAGATATTCCAAACAGAAGTTTCAGCTTTCTACGCATTATATCAGGTAGGCCCTTCGAGTTTGGGTTGGTGAGCAGGATTCACAGTTCCACTTCCGGCACCTGGCCTTTCAGGCAGCAATGACAGTTCGCACTAGCAAGGATGGGTTTAGGATGATCCACGTTTCGAACCGCCCTAGCTCTGACCCTAACGCTGATGTCGATGCTGCTATTGAAGCCCTCGTTCGGGCTTTGGGAGAAGAGCTCCGGGGTGCTTCTAAGGATGCGACTGTAAACGCTGTAGTAAGGGATAAGATCCCGGATAACGATAACTCCAAGAAGGTTACCGTGACGGATGACGACATCGTGCGCATGGTTGTACGTCTGGTGGACGATGATTTATCGTTTATCAATGGCCAAGTTATCCGTCTAATTTCCTAACTTTGCGTTATTCACCCCCCCACTGGCACCATCAAGGCGAAACGCGCACGTGCTCTTCGCACTGCGTCACCCTCTCATGTATATTGTCACGGTTCTCATTTACAGACCATTGCCCACTCTACTTTCTTATGCTTTACTACTCTGCTTTGACTCTCATTGTGTTGAGAATGAGAATAGAGCTACTAAGGTCCTTTAAAGTTTGGCACTGACAAAAATGGGCCTTCCCCCTGGGACTCTGGTCAAATGAATAGGATACCACACTTACTACTCCATCAGGAAAACTGCAAGGGCTTTACAGAGGGCATTGGGGACTTGAGAAAGTAGAAAAAGCATCAGGGCCCGTTCGGTAGCTCCGGTTTTGAAACCGGCCGTTTTCGAAACTGCCCGATTTCGAAACTGGAAACGCGAAACCGGCGGTGACGTGGAGTCACTTGGATCACATCCCAGTTACGGCCACTACAGTATCTGGACGTGCCCATCCCCACGTCCTGCGTCGCTGTTTGCATCAACGAGGAGATTGTCGGCCCCACCTGGTCTCACCGCCCCAGGTTCGCATTCACGGCATGAGTTGGCGACTGACCCCTCCCCAGATGCGAGCGGTGCTATCAATATGGAGCTGTTGGAAGACGCACTTCCAGTCTATCAGGATCGACGCATGACATTTGGTCTGGTGAGCCTCAGGTCTCTCGCTCATTCCAGCTTTATCTCCTCGACCGACCGCCGCCTCGTGCGATGCAACCCAGGAGGGGTGTCTCCTCCGCTCTTCACTACCGGGCGACACTTTGCGACTCCGTCACCGTCACGTGGAGTCCGCGCGCCGTCACGGTCTCCGCCGCCGGAGGTTGTTGTGCCGCCACCCGCGACCAGCGCGACGGTGACGTCGACGGCGACGCGGAGCAGCGTCACGACGCACACATCGGTGACAGATCCGATTACGGGTGAGGTGTCGCGCTTCCCGCATGCTGCATGGACGGGTGGACGCGACTTGGTGGAGGAGGATGGACTGCCGCCGCCACCGAGATCGTGGAATGGGGCTGGAGCAGCCCGAGTCACCTACGTATCCTCCAGAACCATGTTGCGGGGTGTGATGATGCGAGCCACGCATGATACCCCCTGGTGTCGTTATTTTACTGGGTGTTCTGTGCAGACTGATTCTTGGACAAACTGGGTGACTGATACTACTTTCGTTTTCTTGACGTGGTGTCTGCTAGACATCATTGACTTACTCACCTTCATCTTCCCACCACTTTCTTGTTCCGTTTCATCTTCCTCACTGACCCCTTACGTACACCTGCGATACCTTCACGACGCCATTTTATCTCTTGCTTGCTTGATCTCCTCCTTACACGTCTTGCATCCTGTTTTACGACACGACCTCTCACGACACGACAGCAATAAGCTTTATAAGTACGGTAGTCAGCTATAACGCAGGTACAGTACTTCTCTTCTCTGCCTTCAGGACTTTTGATCCACATGCCCATTTGAAGAGGTTCTCACGCACTTGCCGCAAGCCGCCGGCACCGGCGGTGTCGGGGGACCGATTACTTACTAGATGGTTTTACTTTGTTTGTCCAGGAGACACTCACTCTATTCGACAGCTGTCACGGACTCACGGTTGCCAGTGGTTCCCGCAACGCGACAGGTACCTGTCGTACACAGTCCCATTCCCTTTCAATTGCAGTTGTGCGCTACCCACATCGATACGACGATGATGCCATCTCTACTCTAATTGCCCTGGCCCTGACACGCCCTGCTCGACGTCGACGTGCTCGTTACCATGTACTCAGTACTCTCCGAGTCCCCCATCATATGATACTGTCCAACTGGACGCTCAAGTTTCTGATCTATCAGCGGACAATGTCTCGGCGCTCGTGCGAACAGTCTCAACTCTATCGGCGGCGCTTGGACGGTCATCAATCATCTTCCCGGTCTCGTCCCTCTTTGCCATATTACATGTGCTTCCGATCATAAACTGCACAGACGAATGCTTCCAAAACAAGTACTTAACAAATTGGCCATTTTGATGCGTCCCCCCCCCCCGCCTGTTTCTTAGCTACCATGTCTAGCCCTCCAAGTGCGTCCCCAGGTGACTTGTCTTGGAGCTCGGCCTCTCTTATTTCTTCGTGGATCGTGGGTCCTCTTTACGGTGTGTTCCGAATGACCTCTATCCCGCGCTGGCAGCAGTAGGTCCTGACCGCACTTCTGAACAGGGATCAAGTATGCGGTTCTTCTCATCTCCTCTTTTTTGTCCGATTCATGACATCCTCCGGAAATCGCAGCATATGCGTCTTCATGTTATGCGTACGGGTATTGCAAATGAAGGTATTGAAGGGCCCAAATTTGTGAGTTGGTCCTTCCGGGATCGTCGGGACTGCCTGTAACTCACGTCAAGCGCGCCGCAGAATGATGCTGATCGTGGCCTCGGTCCAATTCGCGCTTGCCACGGGGCACATCACCACCCTGCTCGTCCAGCTAAGCAGAGTTTACGTCGGCGCAGCGGGCACCCTCGACGGGCGTTCGCAGTATTTGTTCGGTGGAGCATCGCCGGACCATGTGGCGCTGGAAGCCTTATATATCACGAACGTGAGCTCAGCATCCCTCAGTCCAAGATCTTAACAAGTATTCTGATGGACCGCTCGTTATCATCATTTTAATGCCTCAGAGCCTCATCGGCGATGCCATCCTAGTACGTCGTCGTCGTCGTCACTGGCAACACATGGCACGTGGTAAACTCAACGCGTGATCAGATTTGGCGCTTATGGGTGATCTGGAATCGCAACTTCTGGCTCTGTCTCCCATTCGTACGTCGGGTCTTCCGACGCGACGACTCCATCACTGACAGTGTCTTTTTCGTTCTATTTCCCAGATTGCGTTCTGCATTGCAACCGCAGGTCAATTCGGAGCTCCTTAGCCACTTCGTCTAGGCTAACTGACGCTTTCCCACGACCAGTTACCGGCTACACCGCCGTCGCTCATATCGCGCAGCTTTCCGCGACCGGCAACATCTTCAATTCGCGCGTCCAAAATTGGATGATCGTGACATGGGCGTTCTCGATAGCGACGCAGGTCGGGGCGACGCTGCTGATCAGCTACCGAGTCTGGATATCTATCCAGTGGAACCCGTCGGGGACTCGGGCATCCCGTCGCGCCGTCCTCGGGACCCTTGTGGAGTCGGGCGCGCTCTACACCGTCATGACTATCCTCATGCTCGGGTTCTCGGGGACGAACATAGCCCCCATCTTCGCCGCAGCACTTGGTCAGATCACCGTGCGCTTTCTTTTCTTCCCTCATTCTCTTCGTTTTTGGGTTGCCTGTGACACTCGTGGGGTTCTATATAGGCGCTCGCTCCAACGCTGATTATCGCACGCACCGGACTGAAAAGCTTGGGTTCGCCCTCGTCCTTCACGTCCGCAATGGGATCCATCAATAGTGCATGCCATTCTCACAATCCCCCTCAAGACTTGGAGTCCCGATCACGAGAGTGTGAGGCTATGGTCGTACATGTCAGAAGGGCGACCGAGATTTGCTTTGACGGGCTGGCACCCGTGAGTGGGCGGTTTCTCTTCACTCGGTCTTAACGTGATGGATCTCCTGACAGCATGGCTGCGAAGGATCGTCCTCCGACGAGATGAGCAGCGTGATAAAACCGTGAGTATATGTCCCGAAGGATTTAGGAGATGTACTATACTGTATAGCCCGCTTTGCGTTATCACCATTTATTTTTTACGCCATTTTCTTGGCGTCTATCTTGGGGTCGGATGGTACCACAGTAGCGATCCTGGCTGCGACGGATTGCGTTGAGTCGGAACGTATTTTCACGGTGTTCTTTAGGGCATGCGGCTCGGGGTTGCCCGGCAAGTTTGAAACACAAGTTCTTAACTCCAGGATCAGCCGGAACAAAGCAGCATCACTCGATTAGATCTACGCATACAACCAGTGCTCTACATAGGGTTCTGTACCCCAACGCGCCCAGTAATCGATTCCAAAAAAAAAAACACAGGCTCTTGGCCAGTGGGAGAAGTCCAAGACTCAGTACAGTAATCAATCTCAACGAACGCTCCTGGGAGACCTATCACCCTCGAATTTTTATTCTTTAACTTACTCATGCCTGCGGATCTGAGAGAGAAGCATGGTGTTAACAGACGCGCGGGCCATAGCTCCGCCAGAGCCGGATGATCCAAGTTGGCAAGAGACACCCAGAGCATGTGGATGTCCGTCTTCCTTCCCCCGTTTCTAATAAGACCCGATAAGTTTCCAGCAGAAATGCCGGGTAAGGTGATGAGAGTTCGGAGCGGTTTTGTAAGACTGGTCGTAGAAGGGACTCTATTGGAATGGCAGTGGGAATATGTAGCCAGACAAAGGCAGCAGTGTTTCCCAACATTCCTCAACACGTTGTACAAGTAGACGGGGTGTTACCGGTATGCTGTACCTCAAGCCGTTGCGTATATCTAATACACACTATGGCGTAAATTCGATAACTTACTACATGAAACACCGACTCGGAGCCTACTGTGTCATGAACCAATGGTCATCGACGCGTCGTGGTTGACACCACGCCGGTCCACGGATCACTTACCCGGGGACTCCGGGCATAAACCACTCATTGGCCGTGAGTACTCACAGCAGACAGCAGGGATTATCCGCAACACCTTTCCATTATCCCTCAGTAATTCCTAGTCTTCATGTCCTCGACAACAACTTCCACTTCTAACTTTCAGTTGATTCTCGATGCATTGGACGACTATGCTAAGCAAACCGGTATAGATCTCACCAAAAATCCCTTCGCCGAAATCATCCAGAACTGCGATTCATCTGATTCTATCCTTCAGTTACTTCAGAACAGAGCAGAGGCGTTCAAAGACTATCGAGACGGAAATCATAGATTGATCAACTGGATCAGGCCCGTGGTGGAAGTCCTCCATACATTTTCTGGTATTCTTAGCGAGGTCGCTGGCCTGGTGAGTCCCACGGAGTGGACTCACCTTATCTGATTAAGCTCTTACGTCTCCCCCAGGTGCCATTCCAGCCCGGAAAACTAATCTTTGTTGGCATCGATGCCCTCCTTACGGTATCGTCTCTTCCTCACTTTCTTCGATGCAACCCATATGGATATCCGGTTACATCAGGCTGCGATTGGGATCACCGCAAGCTATGATGCGCTTATCGACCTCTTTGAATGCGTCGGAAATTTCCTCAACCGTCTACGTATCTACACAGAGATCCCGTTTAACTCTACGATGACGGGTATCATCGTAAAAATATTAGTTGAGGTCCTGTCTGTACTCGCGCTAGCGACAAAACAGATGAAGCAAGGACGCTTCAGTAAGTGGCTTGTCGCTTATATATCTCTCATTGCTGAACATAGAACAGAAAAATTTGCAAAGAAGCTGTTAGGGGAATGCGAGATTGAGTCGGTGCTACAGAGATTGGATCGACTCACCCAGGACGAGGCTCGGATGACGGTGGTCCAGACGCTGGAGGTCGTTCATGGTCTTGTAAATAACATGAAAGTGGTCATGGACGGTACGCAAGCCCTGCTCGATTGAGTTTCTGCAATTGACTAAATTGTTCTCTGTGTAGATGGGAAGGCATCGACGGATCGTATGCAGCAGGCTTTGAGTATGTTTAGTCTCCGTGAGACAATTGGTGCTTCTCAAGCTAACTGCCAGTCCTAGCCACGATGCATGGGATCACGAATGAGATAAACAAGATTAGGCGTTCGTACTTGGTTCTACCGGTGTCGTCGATACTTACCTTGTCTTGCAGGCGATCAGTTACAGGAGAGAATACGAAATTGGCTCTCTCCTCCGGATCCATCGAAAAATCATAACATCGCGCGCGAAGCTCACTACGAGGGAACTTCGGCATGGTTTACTCAAGGGAACACCTTTGAGGAATGGAACGCGACCGGATCTCTCTTGTGGATCCATGGGAAACGTACGTGTTTCTCGGACCTCCATCCCTTCCAACTACTGATGCCCTCCTGTCACCCAATTTTGTAGCGGGTTCAGGGAAGAGTATCCTTTGGTGAGCTTCGCACCGATCCTATTGTCCAATCCACTAAGATTGTCAACCAGCTCTACAGTCATTCAAGAAGTCAAAAAGAGACGTGACGCGGGATTAGCCTTAATGGGTTATTTCTACGTAGACTTCAGAGACGCGGCAAAGCAGGATGTCCGTGGCTTACTCACTTCTCTGCTTGCCCAATTCTGCGCCAAGTCCGATCGTTGTTATGACTTTCTCTCTGACTTATATTCGACACACGACGCTGGGTCGCAGCAACCCAGCAATGATACGCTTAGGGAGTGTCTGAAGAAGATCCTCAAACTCCCAAGACAACCCGCGATCTACATAATCATAGACGCGCTTGATGAATGTCCCAACACGTCCGGGTTTCCATCAGCCCGCGAAAAGGTTCTGGACCTCTTGGAAGATCTTGTCGATCTCAAGCTGCCGAATCTACATATCTGTGTTACGAGCCGCCCAGAGTTTGATATCCGAGCCGTTCTGGAGCCTCTGGCATCTCTCCATGTTTCTGTTCACGACGAAAGCGGACAAAAGAACGACATACATGATTACGTCAGCACTGTCGTTCACTCTGACAGAAGGATGCGGAGGTGGCGAATGGAAGATAAGCAACTAGTGATCAATACGCTCTCTGCGAAAGCGAATGGGATGTGAGTCGTCGTCATAGCACTGTATCATCGGTTACTGAATTATACAGGTTCCGATGGGTATTTTGTCAGCTGGAAACGCTCCGTCGTAGTTCACCTCCAGCGATTCGACGCGTCCTCGACGAATTACCGAAGTCTTTAGACGAAACGTATGAGTACACCTTGCTAGGCATCGAGGAAGAACAACGAGATTATGCCCACCGCCTGTTCCAGTGCCTAACCGTGGCAGTCCGCCCGCTTCGCGTTGAAGAACTCGCAGACGTTCTTGCGATTCGGTTTGACCCGGGACAGCTTCCGGAATACCATGTTGATTGGCGCCCAGAAGACCCACAAGAAGCTGTTCTACATGCATGTTCGACTCTAATTACGGTTGTCGACGTAGACGGGTCACAAATCGTCCAGTTTTCCCATTTCTCCGCGAAGGAGTTCCTCACATCGCATCGCCTTACTATCGCGGCAGAGAACCTTTCCCGCTATTACATCCTACCCAAATCCGCACATACAATCCTCGCCCAGGCTTCCCTCAGCGTACTGCTCCACCTGGATGATCAGGTGGACAAAACCACGATGAAGAACTTCCCCCTCGCGTTGTATGCCGCTCAGCACTGGGTTGATCATGCCCACTTTGAGGACGTGTCGTCATGGATTGACGACCAAATGAAGTGCCTGTTTGATGCGGACAAGTCACACTTCGCGACGTGGGTCTGGATATATGATATCGACCACCCTTTTCAGGAACCCATGATTTCGATGCACCCAACACCGCCGGAGGCCGTCCCATTATACTATGCCACACTGTTTGGACTCGGTAACCTCGTCGAGCATCTTGCCATCACCCATCCTGGGGATGTCAATATGAGGGGGGGCTTCTACGTTACTCCGTTGCACGCTGCGGTCGCTAAGGGATACAGCAAGATTGCACTGTTGCTCCTTGAACAGGGTGCGGCTACGAACATCCTGGACAACCAGAAATTTAGTCCACTACACAGGGCATCTCTAGCAGGACGCCGTGGCATCGTGGAGATATTACTCGAGCATGATGCCGATGTCGACATACGAACCGTGAATGGCGCAACACCGTTGTATCTAGCGTCAATAGAAGGAGAACTCGAGGTCGCACATGTATTACTACGGCACAGTTCAGCTGTGGACTCCCGTGATGATCGAGGCTGGACTCCACTGATGTCAGCATCGCGATACGGACATCTCGACATTGTGCAAGAGCTACTTGACCACGGTGCAGATACAAATGCGCAGCAGAAGGACCTCTCGACTGCATTGCATCTCGCATCTGGCGCAGGGAACCTCGAGATCGCGCGGTTGCTAGTCCGACATAACGCAGCTGTCGATGTGAGGAACCAGAGTGGAGCAACTCCGTTACACTTGGCCTCTGGTCTCGGGAAGCTAGAAACCGCACGCCTGTTAATCGAGCACGGCGCCGATGTGAACTCCCGCGACGACAATAGCTGGACCCCGTGTCACACAGCATCCTGGACCGGGCATCTTGACATCGTCCGTTTGTTGCTGGAGCATGACACAGATGTCGATGTGCGGACGGCGGATCACGGCACTCCATTGGCTCTAGCCTCGTGGAATGGAAGGCTGGAGGTTGCATGCTTCCTGATCGACCGTGGTGCGGATGTGAATTCCAGGAATAAAAAGGGCTGGACGTCATTACACTTGGCGTCACTATACGGCTATCTCGACGCCGCGCGACTATTACTCGATCATGGCGCAGATGTAAATGGACAGAATGCGGATTTGAAGACACCACTACATCTCGCATCGTGGAACGGGCATCTTAGTGTTGCAGATTTGCTGATTCAGCGCGGCGCAGACATTGACTGGCGGAATGAGGACCAAGAAACTCCGTTGGACGGGGCATCGAAAAATGGGAAACTCGAGATTGCGCGTTTGCTGGTCAAAAACGGCTCGAATGCAAACTCGCAAGACAGCAATGGGTGGACGCCGTTGCACCACGCGGCACAAAATGGCCATCTTGACTTAGTGGGGATTTTGCTCGAATTTGGGGCAGATTTCAACATACGGAACAGCCACAATGAAACAGCCTTAGACCTGGCATGTGCTAATGGCAAGCCAGGGGTCGCGAGGTTCTTAGCTGACCGCATGGGATGCCAACTGGATGCGATATCAGAAAACTCGCATCCCGATCTTGTGCAGTCGTCGCTCGGCCGTGTCGGAGATACGACTATCTCTGACAGTGGTGAGGGGACTTCGCTACACACCGCATCGAGGGAGGGGAATCTTAACGTCGTTCAGTCGTTGCTTAACCGCGGAGCAGATGCCAATGAACCGAATGGTCCCAACCTGACTCCGTTGCATGTGGCATCGCAGAGAGGAGGAAAAGTTGAAGTCGCAAGGCTGCTAATCGAATATGGGGCGGACGTGCATTCCCGGAGCAGGGCTGGCTGGACTCCGTTGCACTTCGCGTCGCGATACGGAAATCTGGACATCACGCGATTATTACTTGACCACGGCGCCGACGCGAACACAAAGAAGCAGGACTTATGGACCCCACTGCATTACGCATCTTACAATGGCAACCTCGAGATGGTAAAGTTACTACTTGAACGGGGTGCCAATGTCCATGTGCGGAATGGCGAGGGCCGTACTCCCTTCGAAGTAGCATCAAGAAGAGGAGAGCGGGAAATTGCGCAATTGTTGTCGAGATATGGCACGCATGGGGTATAGGGGTAGCGTCAGATATGGTATCAATATAGAGACCTAAATACATCGTTTTCTCGACCTTCCGATGTAACACCAGACAATACAGCCGAGGCTTCCAATCGTCGCATAGTCGCTCTTTCAGGTAGTTTAAGATGTAACAACAGTTTCCACTCAATGTAATGTGAGACGCGCCGAAGTCCGTCATACTGTGTCGATGGAAGCGGAGGTTCGGGGAAGCATTGGGTGAACAGCGAATTAGAGCCCCGACGCTATAGCACTAGTGTTGCCGCAAGCCGGTTCAAGTCGGGAACTTGTTCCCAGCTTGCACCGTTCAAGCCCCCACCGGTGCAGTTTGCAAGCTCGGAAGCCCGCGGACCGATTTCTCCACCAATCACAATATTAGAATTTCCATCCTTTTCTGCAACTGGGCCGAGTTCATGGAATCTGCTCGGTTAAGAATATACCCAGATTACGTACAAAAGAGAAACATGAGGCGGCGAGCCAATGGAACTGAAATAATCTACTAATCAATATCTAGATCACCTTTACAAGCTTATGGGAAAATATTTATGGAACTTGCAAGCCACACCGGTGTGAAACTTGATTTCTGGTCCAAGCCAAGTTACGGAAATATCAAGCCAAGTTCAATTCACACTGGTGTCAACTCGACTTGACGGCAACACTATATAGCACTCAGTTGGAGTGGGAAATCGGGTCGTGTCGTTTTCTCAAAATTTGTCGCCCAGGTCAAATAGTAAATTCTCTATGGCATCCAGTATTAGAAGATAACAACAATGCCCAGCGCTACTTCTTTTTCCTCAACCTTTGAACCGTCTGTATGCTATGGCAGCATATATGCGCCTCATCCTTCGCTGACCAAATCAGCCCCAGCCGAGACGAGAGGAGAGTGGACGACCGGGGTCGGCACAGCGACGGAGACAGAGGCAGAGGCAGAGGCAATGAAAGAGAAAGGCTCCTGCCGTTCGACCGCGAGCGCACGACGGCACACTAGCCCGGATGGGCGCAACGAGGAACGAAGAGAGGAAGCTGGAGGAAGGAAATCACGCTGAGACGTTTGAGAACACGAAGAGAAGTCCAATAAAGCTTTCGTACCCGTTGAGAGGGCTTCCACAATACCTTATATACATGAGTGCGCACTAGTACTTGACCGTGATTCGGCCGATACTACGATCGATGCACGTGAGGGAGGGGGAGTATGGACAGCAGCCTAAGGAATGATACTGTCGTTGACCCATCCTTTGACCGGGACCCATCCTTCGACCACTTCAAATATCTTCACCAAAATGGGCCCAATTGGGCTCAAACTTTGTATATGTGCTCTAGTGGACATTCTTATTATACAGCGGTTTTCAAAGAGAGAGACCCCTATTTCGGTTTTTACAGCCATAGGGCTGAGATTGAATGTGGTTCGGCAGCTTGTGCCGAATTTTTTTTCTCACACTAAATTATTGTAGTAATTAAAAAAAGAAAGTTAAAAAATCCAAATTATATAATCTTTACTCATATTTCGATGCTAACTCAAGGTCAACCCTCCAACGGATCAACAGGCCCGGTTGGGCAGGCCGGTGGGAAAAGCAGTCCGGGTTAGGCCGGGCATGGATCTTAGGTAAGCAGGGAAGGAAAAAAAGTGGAACATGCATGTAGCCCCCAGGCCACGGTGTGCCCGCATACCCTCCCTTTTTGTTACCCACCATTGGAATTACTGTAATGTACATGTTCTAGAGATGTGTGACATACCTGTACTGCCATTGCAGTGAGCATATGTGGCTGACCTGCGTCAACTGGCCTGCTCGAAACTCCACTAGTCTGGCAATGTGTGCTTCACAACTGTTTGAGTTAACGTTCACTGACTCCCAATAGTCGTCATGGTGATATTGATTGTGGTGACCGTGGTGCTCGAAGGTGGGGTACTAGTCATGGCTGTATTGATGGCGACCCATTGGTGGGAGGGGGGGCACTCAAAGGGATGCTCAGTGAAGAGGGAAAAGACTTGGATGCAGAGTTGGGAGGCAGCAAACCGGATAACTATCATGATAACTCAGAACTTGCAGGGAGAGATGCTGGCAGGCAAGGGATAGCTATTTGATAACCCCAAATCTTGCAAGATAACTAATATTCGAATAATTTCATTTTGACTTAACTATGATCCCTGCTGTCAAATCTTGGAGGTCCGCTAGTATGATCATAGAAACAAGGGCCACTTCTAATGAAAACTGCTGTAATGGTGGTCTTTTTTCTGCATGAAGTCACAAGGAAAGCGAGATAAAAAAAAGGGTCTCTGTCACGCAGGCCAATGGATGCCGCATCGGAGCTTTAACTGGCAAACACAGCCACACAATGCATCTGAATCGCGAACATGCCATTGTTACGACATTCCTCGCCATCCTAGTTGCCAGCACATTGCCACATGCAATCCACCTTGCCCCGCCACAGCACTCAGCCGCCTTGAGCCGTAGTTCGTATCCGGCCCGGTTCCCCACCCAAGATGTCACATGATGTGCCACCACGTGACCACCAAAGAACAAGACACGTGACCTATGTGTTACGGCTTGATGGGCTGTGAGCACAACTTGTGCGACTAAGGCGTGGGCAAGAGTGAACACGTGCGAGGCAACGAGCACGTGGTCCTGAGTGTGACACTTCTGGTGGTCACGTTGACGTGAGAGTAAAGCTAGTTCTTTGGAGTAGAGCGAGCACGTGACTAGTGCGAAGGCTCAGAGCTAAGTTGTTGCAGCCGACTTAGAAGGGTGTGAGAGCGAAGCAGTGCCTTGCTGAGCGACTAAGGCTTAAGGCGACTTGAAGCAGCAAGTTCAAGTAAGGGTGATGGCTTAGAGCAGCAAGCTCAAAGGAAGAGGCAAGACAATCGAATTGAGAAATGAAGTCAAGCTTAGGGCTCGACTCTACGCAAACTAAGGCCCTTATATAGGCCTGGTACAGGGGAGTCACATGCTACTACTACCGAGTCATAATGAAGGTAGTGGAGTAGTCCGCTAAGTATAGTACTGGCTCCACAGGCAGCCGTGGAGCGGGGTGAGTCACGAACGAGTCAGCGTGCCTAAGTATAGTATATGCTCCATGCCTTCATGGAGCGTCATCAGTCATCATCATCGAGTCACAGCGTGAAGCGTAAGCAAGGTAGCGTAAGAGAAAAAGAGATGGTCCGCTCAGTCCGTAAGTGAGATTGTAACAGTATGCCCTCCCCTAAGGGACAGCTGCCATGCTGTTAGTCCGAGGTGGCGGGCTCACCGGATAAGGCTTGGCCAGCATCGTTGGCGTCAGGGGATGACTCAGGGGGACAGGCACGCTTACGGTGGAGGGCATGGATGATGGCACGTTCACGGACAGGCAGGGGGCGTGTGTTCATGAAGTGGACGTGCGGCGGCATGTGGACGGGGAGGGTGGCAACGACGTCGGTCTGGTGAGTAGCGGGGCGGCCCCGTAGGTGGTAGGACATAGAGGGAAGGGCGGGGCGCTCCAGGATCTGGTCCAGCTTTGGCCCTATGCGCGACATTAGCGTGGCCTCGTACAGGCGTACCTCAATGCCACGCAGCTCGTCCTTGAGCTTGTGGCAGCAGCGGACTAGGTCAGCATCCCTTTGTAACTGAAGGGCGGTGTACTCAACGCGGCGCTTGGGGGTGGACAGCAGGTGGTAGTATTCCTGCTCGATCTGGAAGTGGAGCTTCCTCACCACCATGCGGTACCTGTGAACCTCAGCGGTGACCCCAGGATCAGTAAGCCCATCGATGAGCCTGTCAATGTGATGGCAGTACTGGTGGCTGCCTTCCAGGACAAAGAGGTCCCAGTCATCTACGGCTGGGAGGTGAGCATCGGGACGTGGTTTAGCATGGAGGGGCTCAGTGAATATGGGGGACGTCGGCATCAGACATCCCAAGATGAGAGGCTCGTCGAGGCGGGGCAGGTAGGCGTAGTAGGTGGTGTGGACGAGTCGATTGTTGTGATCGGGGACAAGGACAACGTTCTGTTCACTTGGATGGTTGATAAGTCGATTCCACTGCAGGAAATAACCATCGTAGCCAAGTGTGTTGTCCTGCTGACTGTGGCCTGGATTCCCTCGGGCACTGTGGGTGCGTGGAGTTGGGGCATGGGGCTCTCCTCCTTGATTGGTGTGGGCGGCAGTGATGTCTGCGTAGCTACGGAGGATAGGAGGGGCTGGGAGCCGCGTCGGAAGCGCGGCGGGTGTTCTGGTGGCAGCGACATTTGGCGGCTGCAAAAGCTGGAAGGCGCTGGCAAGGTCATCGTTCCTACCTCATCCAGTGGGTGCGGGAATAGTGGGGGCATCGACCCCAGTCGGCAATGTGGCGGCGTTGGTGTTGGCGGGTGCAGTGGTGAGGCTCGAGATGGGGGAGGCGCTCCAGGTGGCGTGGCCATCATCCACCTTAACAGGGGCATTGCAGACTCCACAGAAATTGTCAGCGGAGAGGGGGTGGTCAACTTTGTGCAGCTGTGGAGGTCAGGGAGTGGAGAAGCTCGTCCAGGAACTGGTCCACCTGTTCTTTGATTGTTGGCGGTCCACTTGGTGTTACTACTGGCATTGCTGTTGTTGTCGTCACTGCTGCTGTCGTCGCCTCACACGGTGAATACCCTGGTGGCGACATGGACTTGTATGGGGCACTGCGCGTTGTCATTCTCCAGGGCGGAGGGCGTGGGCGAGTCCGAGGCGATGGGGGCTTCCCTTCCTTTCCCTTTGCTGATGAGTGGACTTTCTGCGAGCCATCAGAGGACATAAAGGACGAGTAAGCAGGTGGGGGTGTACTGGGTGTGGTGGAGGTGAGAGAGGGAGATGAGAACTTAGGGGTGGTCAAGGCATGTCTTATATAGGCTTTTCTTATCGCTGTGGGGTTATCTCGGTGGAATTGGCGGACTAGGTTCAGTGAATTTTTCAGGTTCTTCTGAGGTTCCCACATGTCTTCTGCTGCAGAGTACCCTTTCCATCTGACTCGGTACTGTGGTTGCTTTGTTCTTCCAAAGGTGCGGTATTCTAGAATGGCCTCAACTTCATACTCTGCTTCTCCATTGATGACATCAGGAGGCGGTTCTGTGAAGTTGGGGCCATGCTCTTTAGTTTCTATGTATGGGGTGAGGAGGCTTGCATGGAATACGTCATGGATGCGGTGTAATTTCCACTGAGGGGGAATTGCGACTTGGTATACTACTGGGGAAATGACGTCAGTGATCTGGAAGGGGCCATAGTGCCTTTGAGCGAGTTTTGCGCTTGGCTGGGTGATGTGGATGTTCCTTCCATTGAGCCAGACCTTCTGTCCTTTTGCGAATGGCTTAAATCGCACTCCCCTTCTGGCGCTAACAAGGGTCTGGGCATTGGTAATGGCAGTCTGCACTGATACCCGTCCTTGATGGACAAGGTCTAGGCATTCTTGGAGCAACGGCATTTTCTCGGACCTCTGTGGCTGATGAGCACGTGGGATGTGTCCCATGAGGAGTTGGAAGGGCGCTTGTTTGGTAGTGCTACTGGGCCAGGCATTGTGAACGTATTGGGCTATGGGCAGGAGGGCAGACCAGTTGTTCTGCTGGTGATTGACATAGATGCAGAGGTATTGCTCAAGCCATTGGTTAGTTCATTCGGATTGCCCATCTGTCTGGGGATGGTATGCGGTGCTAATGTTTTGTTCAATCCCCAGTGTCTTGCACAGCTCTCGTGGGAAGTGTGAGGTGAAGTGTGTTCCTCTATCACTAATGATTTTTCGGGGGATGCCATAGTGGGGGAACACATGCTTGGCGTATAACATGACGAGTTCTGGTGCGGTCATTGCTTCGTTGCAGGGGATGAATATAGCTGCCTTTGAGCAGTCATGGTCTGTTACTGTGAGGATGGAGTCGTATCCTTCTGATGGGGGCAGCTTGATGATTAAGTCGAGGGCAATGGTTTCAAATGGCAGGGCATTGGGGTTGGTTGTGATAGGCATGAAAGGCAGTGCGGGCTTGGTGGTGTTTACTTTGGTGGCTTGGCAGGTGGTGCAGCCTTTGACATAGGTGAGGATGGTTTGCTTCATGTTGGGCCACCAGTAGTCTTTGGCGATGAGTAGGCAAGTTTTTAAAATTCCGGGGTGTCTGGCGGTTGGTGAGTCATGGTATAGAGAGATTACTCCCTTCCTAAGGTCATTGTCTGCCACGACAACTAGGCGGTTGGCATGCCATCAGCCTCCTCCGGGGTGTCATTCGATGGGGTAGGTGGAGGCCCAGGTGGCGAGGGTGTCTTTATGGGCATTCTGGAGGGCAAGGGTGTGGTCCTCAAGGTTGACACTTGTTGTGGCATTGGTGAACAAGGCGGGTGGTAGGGCAAGGACTTTGGTGTTGTCTTGGCCAGCATGGTCGAAATCTGGATGGTGGGAGAGGGCATCAGCTTTATTTGTGGCTCCTGGGCAGTGTATCAGGGTGATATGGTAATCCCCAAGCATGAGGATGTATCAGGCAATGTGGCGGTTGATCTTCTGGGGCAACCGGTAGTATTGGAGATTCTTGTGGTCAGTGATAACGGTGACCTGGTGCTGGGCTCCCATAAGCAGGTGACGCCAGTGTTCTAATCCTCTGACGATGGCAAGAAACTTCCTGTCCCAGATGGGGTAGTTGCGTTCCGTGGCTGTGAACGTTTTGGAGTCGTATCCTACTGGTCGTCGGCGTCCTTGAGCATTGTGTTGGTACAAGATGGCTCCTGTGGCATTCTGGGAGGCATCTACTTCTAGTTCATAGGGGCGCACTGGGCTTGGTTGCCAGAGGACTGGGTCACTTGTGACAATCTCGATGAGCTGATCAACCGCTGCGGTGCACTCATCTGTCCAGATGAAAGGGACTCCTTTCTTTAGGAGGTTGGTTAGGGGGCAAGTGATTTCAGTGAACCCTGGTATGAAGGGGCGTTGGTATCCTAGAACGCCGAGCATGGATCGCAGCTGTTACGACCACGACCACCACGCGCACTGACTTGCGCATGACCCAGTCTGTACGGGAGCTCCTGGAGCTCACAGCTGGCTAACTAACAAGACAAGGATGGAATTGGGACTCCTAGGGAGTGTCCCTGAACCGCTATGCACTCTTTTGACACTATGGACACTGAACTGATACTATACGGACTAATTAGGAAGGAGGCTGCTAGCCTCATGTACGCTCGCATGGTTGCGGCACTCGCATGGCACACGCATGTGCATGCACCACGCATATCACATCGGCACATCACAGAACGCTAAAGGCGTGTTTCCCTGGGTCCAGGGTGTAGTGCAGACGTGTTGCAGCGTGTTGGCAGGCCGCGCGTTCACCAGGCATTGAGTACTTTTGCTATTGGGTCGATCACTATGACCCTTGATCTCTTACCTCATGCGCGCCCTTGATTTCTTACTGATACACTTGCGCGTCCTTATGACGCAGAGTCTGGAACCTACTAGATGCATGGGCCCTATGCCCTGACGATTACGCGGCCCTCTAGACAGGGGCCTTCACGAAACTATAAGTAGCACACTCCTTTGTGCAGTAGACTACAGACTTGACCTCTTCAGAATACAGCCTACTTGAACCTAGGAATCCCTGTAGTGGGAAGCACCCCTAGGATACTCCGAACCAGACCAGACCTTCCAAGGCCACCAGTACACTCTCCCCTCCTCTCTACCCCTCTTTCTCCCCCTTGTCATAAGGGAACTCTTTTGGCTTGGAACACCTTTGCATTGAAGTCACTTAGAGGTCACTGCGCTATCAGTGCACCTTTGACACTTGTGCACGACAGTTGGCTTACGTCTTGAGCCATAGCAATCAAGAGGAGAACCATTGTTCAAAACGTCCACAGTGCATGTCGCACTACCCTGAAGCAGGACTTGGGCTGAACCAAGTCAACGATAAGCAAGTCGCTTAGAACGCCCAAGGCTGAGCGTAACAGCAGCTGCTTGACACTGGTAAGTACTCGAGGCCATTCCTTGATGCCTTTCAGCTTGCTAGACTCGATGCATAGCGAGTCTCCATCGATGACTAGTAGTGTTTAAAAGTCCGGTCCGGTCCGGTTTTTGGCCTTCCAAATGGGGCAACCGGTCTGCAACCGGTCTGCCACTCCACCCCAACTGGATGCAACCGCAACTGGACCGTTATAAACTGGTTGCTTCCAGTCTGGTTGCGGTCCATAACCGGTTGTAACTGGTTGCAGACACAACCGGTCTACAACCAGTTGGGACTGGTCTTTGACCTTTTTGGACAAGCTTTTTTCACCAGTCTTTTGAACAATGGATCAATGCATCAGCAAGACTCAAAAACCCTTAATTTGTCTTGATGGCCTTAATTTTGCCATTAAGGCAACTAAGTCTGTTAAGGCAGATTGTTGACTTAAATTGAACTTAGAAATATAGCACTAAGACAACATTAAGAACACCAAGGGATGAAGTCAATAAAAACATTTGGCTACCAAGAAGTAAGAAGCTGCCAAGTCCATAAAGGTGATATAAGTCTAAGGCAATAGAAGTGCACAATGACCGGCTGTATGATGTAAGCAATATCCGCTGCCGCTGCTGCCACTGCCACCGCCGCTGTGCGTGCCGCTGCCAGGCCGCATGCACTTTCACCTGTTGCGGGGCATCTGCAGCTGCTGTGCGTGCCGCCGCCGGGCCACACACTTGCAATCTCGCGTACGCATGATGTGTACGCATCCTCCGCCACTTGCCACGTAGCGCCCGCCGCCACTGTTGCTGTGCATGCCGTCACTGGGCCATGCGTGCACTGTACACTCTAGAATTTTGTCCCACATAGAGAAAGCTAGCTTATACAAGTATAATAAAGATAAAATACGTGCACCATGCGCACACAATCTCACCCGCGCACCATGTGCGCCCTCACTCCCTCCAGTCATTGTGCAGCGCCTGCAAGGGCTGCTGTTGCTGTGCGTACCGCCTGCCAGCCATGTGCCCGCGGTCTCGCGCGCGCGCCGTGTGCACTCTCGTCTCTTGCTGTTGGTATGCGTGCCGCTGCTGGGCCACAGGGGCGCCATGTCCGCTCGTGCCCCCGCTCATTGTCGCGCAGCGCTTGCTGCTGGGGCTGCTGCGCGTGCTGGCACCAAGCCAATGCTGCAGCAGTGCCACCGTCACGCTGCTGCCACAGAAACCGCTGCCATCGTGACATTGCTCCAGTTTCCGCCGCCGCCGCCACCGTTGCTGCCGCTGCTGATGGCATAAAGCTGCCGCCATCGCACCGTTGCTGCAGCTTCGCCACTGCTGCTGCGGCTGCAGGTGTTGCTATTGCACGTGCACCCTCTGCTCGCGTGTGCCCAGGCCCGCCGTTGTTGATAACCTGGAACACATAGTTAGCATATAAATACTAACTATCTTACTTACCTTGCCTTTGCACTTGCACTGGCTTTGTGATGCCTAAGGCAAGCAAAAACTGTAGTTAGTAGGAAAAGAGTGCGGAATTACATACTGTAAGTGAAACAGCAAAACAAACTTAGCAAATTTTTTTTGCAACAAATGAACACACAAACACACGCAAACACAACACGAAAAAAAAATTGAACAAGTCAACGGCCCCATCGTCTCGACTACTGTACTGAGCCACGCACATAGTTCGTAGCTTGCTCCTCACAACACACTGATATAAAGTAAGTAACATGACCATGATATACAGCTAATTATTCTCTATTTTGCAGGTATTGTTGTGCCCATCGGGTATGAACACGCCCCCGGGGTGTGCCTGCTGCATCGCCGCCTACGTGCCCGCATGCACCACCACCACTTCCTCCACCTCCACCTCCTACTCCACCTCCACCTCCACCACCACCACCACCTCCTCATCATCATCACCACCTTATCGTAACTACCGCGTCACCATCACCACTGCCGGCTACGTCACCACCACCATGTCACCACGCAGGAGTTCGCCTCCTAGCCAACAGGTATGTGTATGTTCTTATTTTTATTTTTTTATGTAGGGCTAATGCGGCTGTCAAACAACGGCCAAGAGGGCTCCCAAAGACAGGGGGGGCGACAACCAGCCCACGACAACGACGATGACGGTGACACCGCGGTGACTGTGACACCACAACGACCACCATGACACTGCGACGACCACGACGACCACCGCGACGACCACGACTACGACCACCGCGACCATGACTGCGACAACCGCAACCACAACCACAACCACAACCACTGTGACACTGCAACAGTGACCACGACCACCGCGACACCGCGACGACCACAACCACTGCGACACCGCGACAGTGACCATGGCCACGACCACCACGACACTGCGACCACGGCCACAACCACCGCAACATTGACCACGACCACGACCACTGTGACACCGCGACAGCGACCACGGCCACGACCACCGTGACCACAACCATGGCCACCGCGACACTGCAACCACGACCACGGCCACCATGACACCACGACCACGGCCACCACGACACCGCGACCACGACCGTGACGGTGCGGCTGCCGTCATGCCAATAACAGTGCTGCTGTGCCATATGTTTATTAGGTTAATTATTTATTATACCTGTAAAATAGAGTAGTAACAATATAATGTGAATTTTGAGCCTCTTAAATGTGTGTAAATGCTAATTAAAACAGGCTTAAAAGTGTCTTAGCCACTACTTAAAAAGTTTAAGTTCACACAGCCATGAAAATTTAAGGCATCACAAGGCTGCTAAGTGGTAAATTAAGAGAATGATGTCTTAATTAAGAGGTGACCTTGCTTAATCAGTCTTAGGAAAAATTGGTCTTAAATTGGTCTTAGAAAAAATTTAAGGCCAATTAAGACCCATCAAGCACTTTTTGGTTTACCTGATGTGATATGTTATTTTTGTAATACAACAACACATGGATACAGTAGAATAACAGGTAATAAGTTACAATAACATCCAATAAAGACATGGGTCGCGGGACATGGTGCGGCGGCAGGTGGTGGTCCTGGCGTGGCTGGGGCGCTGGCGATGGTGCTGGTGTGACGGTGCTTGCGCCGCGGCCAGGACGGTGGTGCTGAGGGGGTGCTGATGTGACGGTGCTTGTGCCGCAGCTGGGACAGTGCTGGGCAGCGGCGGCGGCGATGGTGCTTGTGTGACGGTGGTGGTGAGGGGGTGCTGATGTGATGGTGCTTGCGCCGTGGTTGGGATGGTGCTGGGGGTGGCGGCGGTGGTGGCAATGGTGCTGGCGTGATGGTGCTTGCGCCATGGCCAGGACAGTGCTGGTGAGGTGGTGGCAGTGACGGCGCCAGGGTGGGGGCGGTGGGGGCGGCGATGGTGCTGGCATGATGGTGCTGGCGAGGCGGTGCTTGTGCAGTGGTGGGACAGTGCTGGGGCAGCGGTGGCGATGGTGCTGGCGAGGCGGTGCTTGCGCCGCGGCCAGGACGGTGCTGGCAAGGTGGTGCTGACGTGATGGTGCTGGGGGTGGCGGCGGTGATGGTGCTGGCGTGATGGTGCTTGCGCCACGGCCAGACGGTGCTGGCGAGGTGGTGGCAGTAATGGCGCCAGGGCGACAGTGGTGGGGGCAGCAATGGTGCTGGCATGACAGTGCTGGTGAGGCGGTGCTTGCGCTGCGGCGGGACGGTGCTGGTGTCACCGTTTGTGCATGCTGAGATCGGACTCTGCTCTAGGTGTGCACAAGGGGGGGTCATGTACGCTTTATTTTTCACCTATCCCACTCCTCCCACATCGTGTTTATGGACTGCCAGGCCCCTATGGCCTGAGACTCTGCTTGAGGCCATGACTTGGCCGCTTTCGCTTACATCATGCTTACCTTCCTATTATAGTAGGTGTTCCCACGCTTCGCCTTGGGTGCGCATTTCACTAGTGCTACATTTGCATACCTCTGTGCATGTGCCGCTTCGGCACCTACTGACTCATACTGTATGATATGACTCATGCGTTGGCCTGCTTACTGTACGATGACTCGAGGCTTACTGTGTCCGCTTACTAGTGTCCTAGGAGTACTATGACTTGACCTGACTCACCTCCTTGATGTACTTATATCACGTTGTATCGCCTTAGAGCAGACCCTAAGTCTGTTCTCTTGTAATCTCAGACAAGTCAACCATCTTCAGGTCTTTTACTTGTGAATCACCACTCCTCTGGCTTATTGCCAGACTTCGCGTCACTTGCACAAGTGTCACTAGTGTATGGTCAAAGGACTTAAGATCAAACGCCATCTTAGCTCCCCAGCGAGAGCTCGTTATCAGGACTTAGGACCTTCACATCCAAGATCCCCTACTCCCCTGCTGTCGTCACCGCCGCCACCTCCAACACCAGTGGAGGTACGCCCAGAGTCTGGGCGTGACATTAGAACAGACTTTCCCAGTCAAACCACAATCGTGGAGTCGCCAGTAGACCCCAAGTTCAAACCCTTCACACTCACCCTCTGCCTAGAGGATGATAAGAAGGACGACAATCGTGTTATCTGGCTATGAGAAGGGGACACTTACTCAGGATTTGAGGGAATGATCCCTTGGAACGGACACTATTTTATCAGTATCCTCCCAGGAAGGAGCAAAGCCGGAGCATACCCAGTACACCACGTAGCAGGATGGTGGTATGAAGTAGCATTCGACAACAAGACAAACAAGTACTTCGCCTACGCAGACGCAGCAAACAGATTCCCAGTACTAGACGAACCAGTAGAGCCAAAAGGACCTGAGTACGTCGCCCCATTCACCAAAGATATCAGGGAAGCTCTTGCTGGAGCAGCATCACAAGAAGTCAGAGACCCCAGTCCTATCGAAGAAGAACAGGTCCCAACATGGACCATGACAACTCATACTATTGCACCAGCACATTTCACCATTGGGACTGGAGCATCATATGCAGCCATCGCTAGGATTAACCCTTTCGCCCCAGCAGAACCCAGAACGGGCCCTCCCAGAGATGGAGGAGGTCCACCAGGAGGAGGACCGCCAGGAGGAGGCCTGCCAGGAGGAGGACCACCAGGAGGAGGACCACCAGGAGGAGGACCGCCAGGAGGAGGCCCGCCAGGAGGAGGCCCGCCAGGAGGCAGATGGGACCTCCCAGGTTTCAACCTTAATGCTCCAAACCCCCAAGGGGCAGATGCTAAACTAGTAGGGCAACCCCCTGCCACCTTCACTGGAATACGAGATGATGCAGAAAAGTGGATGCTGGAGCTTGAGAACTACCACTATCTAAACAGGAACGCACCCGCCATTGCTCAAGCAGACAACCATGTCTCGCATGCCCTTACCTTGATTAAAGGCCCCCAGGTGGATGGATGGGTACGCCAACACCTCAAGTGGCTCCAGCAGATCTCCAGAGGAGAAATTCTGGACAACGACCCCTGGGAATCCTTTAGGGAATGATTCATCCTCGACTTCCATGATATCGCTGCGATCCAGAGGGCACAACGAGACCTCTTAGGCCTCCACATGATACCAGGACAGATGTTACGTTCTGGACTGCTCTGGACTGAGTACCCCTACTTTTTCTTTCCCTATATGCCTTCCCCCTTGACCCACTGCCTCATGCGAACCATGAGGCCGCCTATTGCTTACTGATGATGGGCCCTAGGCCTTGTACGATGACGCACTTACCCTCAACCCTGTATGATGACGCGTTTACCCTTTGCCCTAGTACATGACATCATAGCTACGGTGACACACTACCCTTGACCCTACCTAGTACTTATAGTGCTTCGCCTCATCTGTATGTACTCAGACTTGACTTCTTGAGCAATCAAGCTAGTTCCCCTGTTCTGCAAGCTGAGGTTGTCTTGTGATTACCTTAGCCTGCACTTCCCCTCAAGGCGCAGAGGCAGGAGCTTTGCCAAGCTTGTGCCCTACCCCTTGAAGTGTCGATCCGCCTTTCCTCTCATTGCATTGTGTAGGGACGATTCGTCAATCCTTCCTAACATCGCACTGAAGGGACTGTCCGCTCCTCTTGTGAATCACACTCCACCTGTGCGTTCCAGGCCCTCCAGAGTCCATTGAAGCCTAGACTTGGGCTAGACCAAGTCAACGAACCAAACCATCGCACAAGTCGTGCAGAAGGCCAACGCTTGAGCCTAACAACAGAGCGTCGATGCGTACATCGTCAAGTTCGAGGAATTGGCCAATAAAGGAGGCTTCGACCTTGATAACCCGGCCACTGCCTGGTACTTCTGGAAAGGACTCAATAGAGGGCTCCTCAGCACATGCCTCAAGGAACGACCCATGCCTAAAACCTTTGAGGAATGGAAGCACGCAGCTCACACCAATTACCTCAATTGGCAAATAGAGCAAAGCATCCTGAGCCAGCAGACGCGTCCCCAAGAGAATCAGCAACGACGCCCATTTCCCTTCCAAAGGAGGCCGCCTCAGCAGCGCACCCAGCAGTACCAAGGGCGACAACAGCCACTACGCCCTAGCCAGATGGGCCCCGTCCCTATGGAGGTAGACCGCCTCAGAGCCATTACCGATGCAGAGAAAGTGCAGCTCCAGAAAGAAGGACGCTGCTTTGAATGCAAGAGGCAGGGACACCTCGCACATAACTGCCCTCGTAAGGGAAAGAAATGCGATACCACTAGAGTCGCTCAACTACAAGAGGAACCACAGGAGGCAGCTGAAGGAGAACCCTCCAACACCCTCACCACTCCAGACGCGATCCTGAAGGCGATGGTCGCGCTAAACGATGAAGAGCTTAATAAAGTGGGACAGATGTGGGAGGCCCAGGGTTTTCAAACCGCCTGAATACACTGGCCAGTATTCGGGCCATGTTTTGTCGTGATGTGTATCTACCAAGAATCAAATCTTTGCATATCCCTGCTCAGTTACACACTGCAAAACTTAAGGCCGAGCTCCCTGTCTTTGTGGACAGCGGTGCAACGGAAAACTTCATCAGCCCCAGCTTCGCAGAAAGGAATGCCCTTTCTATGCTCAAACTCAGATGTCCCAGAAGACTCCATAATGTGGACGGTAGCAAAAACAGCATTGGAGAAATCACTCGGTTCACCGACCTCGAAATTGTCACAGGAAAAGACAGCCACATCTACTGCTTCTATGAAGCAGAGCTGGGAGGAGACGACATTATTCTAGGATACCCCTGGCTGGCAGCTACCAACCTGCAAGTAGACTGGACAGAGGGGACTATCAAACAAAAGGTGGTCATACGCACCCTGGAAACGTCACTATTACAGCCAACGCCCCCTGCCTATGTCTCCGGCCTACGGGTCGAGATTCCCCCTGAGGGACCCCTCCTAGAACCAGGAGACGAGCTGATCATGCGCCTCTGCAAGGTCACAGTCTCCCAACGCATCGCTGAGGAGGCGCAGCCCACCGAAAGGAAGGCATGGGATCAAATTGTCCCAGCACATTACCATCGCTTCCGCAAAGTGTTCAGTGAACAAGCGGCCCAACGCTTTCCTGAATCGCGTCCCTGGGATCACACCATTGACCTCAAACCAGAGGCACCGGACACCCTAGATTGTAAAATCTATCCGCTCAATCCTAGGGAACAGAAGGCTATGCACACTTTCGTCAAAGAAAACGAAGACCTAGGACTTATCTGCCCCTCTGACTCCAGATACGCCTTTCCTGTGTTCTGGGTCAAGAAAAAGAATGGAGATCTTCACCCCGTCATTGACTACTGTAAACTAAATACAGTGACTACCCGCAACCGCTATCCACTCCCCCTCATCCCAGAACTCATCGACAGAGTCAGGGACACACGCTTTTCACGAAAATGGACATCCGCTGGGGATATAACAACATACGCATCCATGAAGGCGACCAATGGAAGGCAGCCTTCAAAACGAACCTAGGGCTATTCGAGCCCATGGTTATGTTCTTCGGACTCACCAACTCCCCAGCAACCTTCCAAACAATGATGAACCAGATCTTCAAGGACCTTATCGAAGGAGGACACGTTACAGTGTACATGGATGATATCCTGGTGCACACACCCTGGACTATGTGCTACACCGACGCATCACTACTCAGGTCCTTGAAGTCCTCCAACAACATGACCTCTACCTACGCCCAGAGAAGTGCCAATTTGAAGTGACGGTGGTAGAGTACCTAGGCGTTATCTTGGAAAGGACTGCCTCAGGATGGACCCCACTAAAGTTAAAGCCATAGCGGAATGGCCAGTGCCCAGGAATGTCAGAGATGTCCGTGCATTCATCGGGTTCTGCCTCTTCTACCGCCGCTGGATCCCCAGATTCAGTGAGATCGTGTGGCCCATGAATGAACTTACGCATAAAGACACCCCTTGGGAGTGGACTGAGGTGTGCCAGGCAGCCTTTGATGAACTCAAACACAAAGTAGCCTCGGCGCCGGTCCTACACCAACCAGACTTCGACAAACCATTCTTTGTAGACACGGACACCTCCCAACATGCCCTGGGAGCAGTCTACAACAAACAGACACTCAAGGACACCTCCACCCCATTGCGTTCCATTCCAAAACCTTCGACGCCACTCAACGCAACTGGGACGTCGCAGACCGTGAAGCCTTCGCAGTATTGGATGCCTTACGCACCTGGAGAGCATACCTAGCAGGTAGCAACCACAAGGTTACCATCCGCACAGACCACCGCAACCTCCAGTACTTCATGCGCCCACAAAATCTTAACCGCTGTCAAGCTAGGTGGTCACCGGAGCTCCAAGAATATGACTACCACCTTGTGCACATCCCAGGAAAACAACACATACCCGCAGACTTTCTATCATGCCCCCCAGGAGATAAAGGGGAACACGACAATGAGAACGTCACCTTATTCCCACCAGAGCGTGTTGGAGCGATGAACCTCGCCCTTTCCCTCTGGAGTTGATGCTGAAGAGAGGTCCTCCAGCAGTACCATGACCACCCCCTTGCCGGCATCCAGGAGTCAAGAATACACTTGCACTCCTACACCAACACTATGAAGGAGGGAAGGACCTCGACCAGTTCACAAGGAATACGTACAGGGGTGTGCCAAATGCCAGGAAACTAAAGCACGCACCACCCAAACCAAGGCAGCACTGTTTCCGCTAGATGTCCCAGCGGAAGATGGTCCATTTCAAAGTATCTCTATGGACCTAATCACAGACCTCCCCCTTTCATCAGGACACAACGCAATCCTTACCATTGTGGATCAGGGATGCTCTAAAGCTGCACGGTTCCTCCCCTGCTCGACTACTATCACGGGAGAAGGAGTGGCCACCCTTTACTTCTGCCACATCCTGCCCTGGTTTGGACTACCCAGGCGCATCATCTCAGACTGCGATCCTAGGTTTACGTCACACTTCGCGTGCGCACTGGCCAAAAGTATCCATGCAAGCAAAATATTAGCACTGCCTTCCACCCTAGGACGGATGGACAGAGTGAACGTGCAAACCAGCAAGTAGAGCAGTACCTACACCTATGGGTTCCAGACCAACAAGACCAGTGGGCCTACTACCTACCAATGGCAGAGTTTGTCTACAACTCTTGGCCCCATGATCGCTCAAAGCTCACCGCACATGAGCTACTCTTTGGTTACCAGCCCCAGTGCATGATTGACAATGACCCAACGCACCCCCCTGCGGTCCAGGACCACCTCACACACATCAAAGATGCAAGACAATGCGCACAAATGCTCTAAACGCGCCACCAAAGACAATAGTACCATGGTTTCAAAAGGATCAAAAGGTCTGGCTTGAAGGATGCCACATCAAAACCTATTATCCCAGTAGTAAGCTGGGCCCAAACGCTTCAGCCCATTCAAAATCACATCAGTCATCTCCCCTGTGGCTTACCAACTGGAATTGCCACCATCATGGACGATTCATAATGTGTTTCACGTCGATCTTTTGACGCCTTACCAAGAAACAGATGCCCATGGACCTAATTTTACACGTCCCCCACCTGAAATCATTGAAGGAGAACCCCAATGGGAAGTAGAACACGTCATGAGTGAACGACATTATGGCAGGAAACGTGTGCACCAGTACCTAATCAAGTGGAAAGGCTACCCGCACGCTGACAATACATGGGAACCAGCTTCACAAGTGTTTGCGCCAGACTTAATCGAGGAGTTCCATCAAAGAACCAAACCACATCGGGGCGATGCGAGACCTAAGAAGGGGGTAACACATGGAAGGGAGGGACATCTACGCGTCTTTCCCCCACTCACAGACCAAGGAGCACCTAACCCAACCGCAGGCTCACACCTATCAGTGTCCAGTTCTGAGAGTCTGCCGACATTCTCACCACCCTCAGAACTAGAGAGTGACTCAGGACCAGAGACGTCGCTTGCCACATTCACAGCATCGTCAACGTTGCCTCTCCCAGACTACCCTGAGACTTGGTACCAGCCTGCACACCACCAACCACACACAACTAGCACTATTCCGGAATGGAATGGCACACAACAAGACAGCATATAAGACCGCTTGGAAACACCCTAATTCTTTCCAAGCAACTTACTCCCCCCAGTTCCTTGCTGCCGTGGCCTCTATACACCCCTCAGTCTTTGCTTTTCAGCCCCTCCCCACTATGCTTCAAGCTCTATGCACGCTGCAGCTCGTCATCCTGTCGCCCTCGTCCTGCTTACATGTCCTCCTCCTCTGTGGCTTCCTCCATGCCCAGCTCCCCCATCTATAAAGGGGACTACTCCTCCTTCTTTGCTGACGACAACCAGACCATACTGCCTCTGTCTCCGCCACCGGCATCCCCCCTCTGGATGTGACCTCCCCCACGTTGACGACCTCGAACTCCTAGCTGTGTCCCCTATGACCACATCAGTGCCCTCGGACGAGGCAATGCCAATCTCCCTCTACAACGAGGTGGGCGATGCCCTAGGAAACGCAGATGAGGAAAACCCCTCCTTCACCGTTGACATGAGAGGTGCCAGGACTGGCAAAGAAATTATCAGATGCCTCAATGCCACAGTAGCGGAGGTTATTGACACCTTAGAGGACAGTGAGACCCACAGCATTGTAATAGATGTGGTAGCCTCGCTACGTGACGAGGTAGAGAGGAAGGGCCACAGGGACGTATGCAACTGGGAGAACAGCCTGCCTGACGACTGGAATGCCCTAGCTGCCATAGACATAGGAGCGGCCACTGAAGGGGCAGTGGAAGCTGACCACCCAGGGCACCCCTACCATGTCAACACCCCCACATCTCCCTGGTATTTCACGACCCATATCCAAGATGGCTTGGGGGCACATGTCATCCCCAAGTACATTGCGTTCATGTATGGAGCCAAGGACCCTGTCATCCTGGCAACCATGGGACGCCATAAAATCATTTTCACTTTCGCCCTTCACGCACGCCCAGTCCCATCAAACTCCTGGTGCCCTCTCCCCCGTCTCACACCACGGCAGCTCTCCATCCTCTCTGATGAAGGAGGGGACACAGGCCAGTTCTACAAGCATGTGGACAATGGACTTAAGGCCCTGGGAGATCCATACCTCATCGGCGAGGTAGAACGCTTACGCTCCACAGAAATGGGGATAGAAGCACACGCTCAAGAGATGGAGCTGGAGAAGCGTCACCTTGCCGAGGCCAAACGGCTCACCACGTACCATGCGAGGAGGCTGGGCCATTATCAGGACCTCCGTCACCAAGCGGTGACACGCCTCTCTGCTGTGGACGCTTACAACATCCTCTACCCCTTCCTCACCTCCACGCACGCCCCCCTCGACACTCCTGAGGACCAGGTCCTCAACTACTGCCCCTCTCCAGCTCTGCGTGAAGCCCTGAGGAAGGCCGGCCAAGGGTACACTCAACGCCCAGAAGAGTTGACGCTCTCCACCTGCATCTTCGGTCGGCCCCCTCCCCTTTCCTCCTATTCCCTTGTGGCCCGCCTCGCCAGAGAAGGCCCTGTCCTCGCCGCGGAGTATGATACCGATGCCATGGACGCTTATGACTGGACAGAGAATGCCAGTGACTGAGGTCAGTCACAGACTCTAAGAAGGGGGTAATGTCACCGTTTGTGCATGCTGAGATCGGACTCTGCTCTAGGTGTGCACAAGGGGGGTCATGTATGCTTTATTTTTCACCTATCCCACTCCTCCCACATCACGTTTATGGACTGCCAGGCCCCTATGGCCTGAGACTCTGCTTGAGGCCATGACTTGGCCGCTTTCGCTTACATCATGCTTACCTTCCTATTATAGTAGGTGTTCCCACGCTTCGCCTCGGGTGCGCATTTCACTAGTGCTACATTTGCATACCTCTGCGCATGCGCCACTTCGGCACCTACTGACTCATACTGTACGATATGACTCACGCGTTGGCCTGCTTACTGTACAATGACTTGAGGCTTACTGTGTCCGCTTACTAGTGTCCTAGGAGTACTATGACTCGACCTGACTCACCTCCTTGATGTACTTATATTGTGTTGTATCACCTTAGAGCAGACCCTAAGTCTGTTCTCTTGTAATCTTAGACAAGTCAACCGTCTTCAGGTCTTTTACTTGTGAATCACCGCTCCTCTGGCTTATTGCCAGACTTCGCGTCACTTGCACAAGTGTCACTAGCGTATGGTCAAAGGACTTAAGATCAAATGCCATCTTAGCTCCCCAGCGAGAGCTCGTTATCAGGACTTAGGACCTTCACGTCCAAGATCCCCTACTCCCCCACCGTCATCACCGCTGCCACCTCCAACACCAGTGGAGGTATGCCCAGAGTCTGGGTGTGATGGCATCAGGTAAACCAAAAAGTGCTTGATGGGTCTTAATTGGCCTTAAATTTTTTCTAAGACCAATTTAAGACCAATTTTTCCTAAGACTGATTAAGCAAGGTCACCTCTTAATTAAGACATCATTCTCTTAATTTACCACTTAGCAGCCTTGTGATGCCTTAAATTTTCATGGCTGTGTGAACTTAAACTTTTTAAGTAGTGGCTAAGACACTTTTAAGCCTGTTTTAATTAGCATTTACACACATTTAAGAGGCTCAAAATTCACATTATATTGTTACTACTCTATTTTACAGGTATAATAAATAATTAACCTAATAAACATATGGCACAGCAGCACTGTTATTGGCGTGACGGCAGCCGCACTGTCATGGTCGTGGTCACAGTGGCTGTGGTCGTGGTCATGGTGTCGCGGTGGCCGTGGTCATGGTGTCACAGTGGCCGTGGTCATGGTCGCGGTGTTGCGGTGGCCATGGTCATGGTCGCGGTGGTTGTGGCCATGGTCGCTGTCGCGGTGTCGCAGTGGTCGTGGTCATGGTCGTGGTCAATGTCGCGGTGGTTGTGGCCGTGGTCGCGGTGTCGTGGTGGTCATGGCCATGGTCACTGTCGTGGTGTCGCAGTGGTCATGGTTGTCGTGGTGTCATGGTGGTCGTGGTCACTGTCGCAGTGTCACAGTGGTCGTGGCCATGGTCGTGGTCATGGTTGTGGTCGTGGTTGCGGTCGTTGCAGTCATGGTCGCAGTGGTCGTAGTCGTGGTCGTCACGGTGGTCGTCGTGGTCGTCGTGGTGTCACGGTTGTCGTCGTGGTGTCACAGTCACCGTGGTGTCACTGTCATTGTCGTTGTCGTGGGCTGGTTGTTGCCCCCCCTGTCTTTGGGAGCCCTCTTGGCCATTGTTTGACAGCCACGTTAGCCCTACATAAAAAAATAAAAATAAGAACATACACATACCTGTTGGCTAGGAGGTGAACTCCTGCGTGGTGACATGGTGGTGGTGACGTAGCCGGCAGTGGTGATGGTGACACGGTAGTTACGATAAGGTGGTGATGATGATGAGGAGGAGGAGGAGGAGGAGGAGGAGGAGGTGGTGGTGGTGGTGGTGGTGGTGGTGGTGCACACAGGCACGTAGGTAGCGATGCAGCAGGCACACCCCGGGGCATGTTCATACCCGATGGGCACAACAATACCTGCAAAATAGAGAATAATTAGCTGTATATCATGGTCATGTTACTTACTTTATATCAGCGTGTTGTGAGGAGCAAGCTACGAACTATGTGCGTGGCTCAATACAGTAGTTGAGATGATGGGGCCATTGACTTAGTCAATTTTTTTTTCGTGTTGTGTTTGCATGTGTTTGTGTGTTCATTTGTTGCAAAAAAAATTTGCTAAGTTCGTTTCGCTGTTTCACTTACAGTATGTAATTCCACACTCTTTTCCTACTAACTACAGTTTTTGCTTGCCTTAGGCATCACAAAGCCAGTGCAAGTGCAAAGGCAAGGTAAGTAAGATAGTTAGTATTTATATGCTAACTATGTGTTCCAGGTTATCAACAATGGCAGGCCCGGGCACACGCGAGCAGAGGGTGCATGCGCAATAGCAACACCTGCAGCCGCAGCAGCAGTGGCGAAGCTGCAGCAACGGTGCAACGGCGGCAGCTTTACGCCGTCAGCAGCGGCAGCAATGGTGGTGGCGGCGGCAGAAACTGGAGCAACGTCGTGACGGCGGCAGTTTCTGTGGCAGCAGCGTGATGGCAGCACTGCTGCAGCATTGGCTCGGTGCCAGCATGCGCAGCAGCCCCAGCAGCAAGCGCTGTGCGACAACGAGTGGAGGCACGAGTGGACACGGCGCCCCCGTGGCCCAGCAGTGGCACACATACCAACAGCAAGAGACGAGAGTGCACACGGCGCGCGCGCGAGACCATGGGCACATGGCCGGCAGGCGGTATGCACAGCAACAGCAGCCCTTGCAGGCGCTGCGTGACGACTGGAGGGAGTGAGGGCGCACATGGCGCGTGGGCGAGATTGCGTGCACGTGGTGCACGTATTTTATCTTTATTATACTTGTATAAGCTAGCTTTCTCTATGTGGGACAAAATTCTAGAGTGTACAGTGCACGCATGGCCCAGTGGCAGCACGCACAGCAACAGTGGCGGCGGGCACTACGTGGCAAGTGGCAGAGGACGCGTACACACCATGCATACGCGAGATTGCAAGTGTGTGGCCCGGCGGCGGCACGCACAGCAGCTGCAGACGACCCACAACAGGTGAAAGTGCATGCGGCCCGGCAGCGGCACGCACAGTGGTGGTGGCAGTGGCGGCGGTGGCAGTGGCGGCGGCGGCAGCGGATATTGCTTACATCATACAGCCAGTCATTGTGCACTTCTATTGCCTTAGACTTATATCACCTTTATGGACTTGGCAGCTTCTTACTTCTTGGTAGCCAAATGTTTTTATTGACTTCATCCCTTGGTGTTCTTAATGTTGTCTTAGTGCTATATTTCTAAGTTCAATTTAAGTCAACAATCTGCCTTAACAGACTTAGTTGCCTTAATGGCAAAATTAAGGCCATCAAGACAAATTAAGGGTTTTTGAGTCTTGCTGATGACAGCTGGGGTGGCGGCAGTGGCGATGGTGCTGGTGTGACGGTGCTGGCGAGGCGGTGCTTGCGCTGCGGCCGGGACGGTGCTGGCAAGGCGGTGCTGATGTGACGGTGCTTGCGCCGTGGCTGGGATGGTGCTGGGGGCGGCAGCGGCGATGGTGCTGGTGAGATGGTGCTTGTGCCGCGGCTGGGACGGTGCTAGGGTGGCGACGGCGATGATGCTGGCGTGATGGTGCTTTCGCTGCCGCCAGGACGGTGCTGGCGAGGCGGCAGCGGCAATGGTGCTGGCATGATGGTGCTTGTGCCGCAGCTGGGACGGTGTGGCATGGGGTGGTGACATGCTGGTGCCGCGGCAGTGACGGCGCTGGCGCCGCGGCAGCGGCGATGGCGGTGCTGGCATGGGGAGGTGACAATGCTGGCGTGGGGAGGTGACAGTGCTGCAGTGGGGCAGTGGCGATGACGGTCCTATCGCAGGGCGATGGCGGTCCTGGCACGATGGGGGCATGGGAAGTGATGGTCCTGGCGCGGGGAGGTGCCAGTGCCGGTGTGAGGCGATGACAGTGCTGCCGGGGGGAGGTGACGGTGCGGGTGCGAGGGGATGTGGGGAGGTGACAGTGCTGCCACCACAGGGAGGTGATGGTGCTGCCACGGGGAGGTAACGGTGTGGGTACAAGGTGATGACAGTCCTGGTGCTGTGCGATGGTGGTGCTGGCACGGTTGCGGTGGGGGTGCTAGCGTGATGGGGAAGATGGTCCTGGCGTGACGAGGATGACGGTCCTGGCGTGATGGTGATGATGGTGCTTGCGTGACGGCGATGATGATGCTGGCGGCATGCATAGCACTGTAGGCCTGGGCTGATACATTAATAAACCCATGTCCACTGTGTATGCACCTGAAAAGACTGAGAGCAACACAAAGTCGTTGTAAGACAGTAATTCTGTGGCTGTGAATGTTGAGAGTGTATCAACGAGGAGGGCGCTCACAGGTCTGAACAGGTGGATGGAGAGAGGGCAAAGGCTGCAGTATACTCTGAGGCGATTGTGGTCCCAGCTAGCGACCGCCCTTCTTGACAAACTCGTCCACTTCGTAAAGTTTGTGGAAATGAGCTGGTTGTCGCCGAAGAAGAAGCCGGTGCGGGCGGGTGTGACTGTGTGAGGATGATGTCTATCTGTGAACCTAAACAAGGAGATGAGCTGGTTGTCGCCAAAGAAGAAGCCGATGCAGATGAGTGTGACTGTGTGAGGACGATGTCTATCCGCGAACCCAAACAAGTCGTTGTAAGACAGTAATTCTGTGGCTGTGAATTTTGAGAGTATATCGACGAGGAGGGCGCTCACAGGTTTGAACTGGTGGATGGAGAGAAGGCGAAGGATTGAGGCGATTGTGTGCAGTCCCAGCTACCACGTGAAGTTTACCGCATGAAGTTAGCTTGCGAAACAGTACGCAGCCCTACCGGCGTCACTAAGTCTTTAAGTCTGTCCGACTCAAACTTACCAAATCCATGCTGAATGCTAGAGACAACTACTGGCTTCGATTGGTTTGTTCATTTGGTGTGCTCCCTCTGAGAATTGGCAAGTGGGGAGTGCTGTCACGGTGATTTATCTCTATGGAGCTCGAGTTGTAACACTACAGGAAATCTACTACCATTTCATCCTCACCCTTGTCATACTCATCGTTCATCTCATCCGCAAGTAAAAGATCACCATATTGGTTGTTAACCTCTTCTGTCTCTGTCGAATTCCAAGCAGCCAGATCCGGGATATTATTTCGCCATGCGAACTTCATGATTTGAAGTTCCTCAAACCTCTCAGCACCCAAACGTGAACAGCGTTCATCAGCAGTCTGCTTGCTTGCAGAGAACAGGCGTTCGCAGGGTACAGATGAGGCTTGGCAGGGCAGCGTGTCAAGTGCAATCCATGCCAACATTGGGTAGAGTTGGGAATGGTTCTAGGGTCAATCAGCGTGTGCTGTCAAGTGATTAGAATAATATACAAACCTGCCACCACTCGACGATATCGGTCTCCTTGTTAACATCTGCAGGGATGTCTTTCAGGTAGCGTCGTAGCTCTGCAGCCCATCCTCCATCTTCTTCGCAAGTTAGCAATCGTTGGTGGTGGAGGTCGTACTCTGACAAGAATGAGCCTGTCCGGGTACCATCAGGCCGAGATGCAGTAGATGGTGTCGCCGCCACAGGAAGTGCTCGCGGTCGTGTCTTCCAGTATCTTTCCATCTATAAGAGGCCCAGAATTTAGTAGAACTCAAGGACATGATATTGGAAACATGGCACATACTGCTTCTTCAACAATTTGCCGTGCCTCATCTTGCCAATTTTTTGCATACTGATTTCCTGCTGCCCTCTCCTCCTCCTGCTCTTTCTCGCCTCCCCATGCCAGCTCAATATAGGTTAGCTTGTAGTATGGATGAAGGACTCCAAAATATAGACAAATAAGGATAGAATGACAAACAAATGAGCATGGGCTTACCGAGTGCGAGAACAAAGTTCGGCTTTTCATCAAATCGTGAATAGTACTTTTGAAGCTTCTTCAAGCCATCGGAAATCACTGATCTGTACAGTGTGTAGGTGCGGTTGTCGCACTTGGCTTCCCAAGCTGTCTGTAGTTCCTCAATTGCAGGCAGGGCACACCACAATGTTGGTTGCCGCTCAGGTGAAAAATATTGTTGGATGGAGTTTGAGTCCTAGCAGGCAGGCTTAATAGCAGCAGGGGTGGATGGTGTAGCCTCACATACTGCTAGAATGGCCATTGCATCCCTCACTCGGGTCCAATCAGCTTCGGAAAATTTGAATGCAGACCAGGGGATGTGCTTGACCACGCGTCCGTCACATCAAATGGTTGTGACGCAACCAAACCTTGCATCAGCAGATGAGATGAATAGGTTGATGGGCTGTAGGGTTGTCAAAGTGATGTTCAAGTTGCTGAGGTCATGGTGGACTCACTTGGCGAAGGTAATATGCACAATCAAGCATAGAGTGTGCGGAACCCCATCGAACGTTGCTGTGAAGTGGAATCTTGAGTGGATTGGTGATTCCGCACTCAATCTGTAGCCGATTGAAATATTCGATACATTGCCCTGATGACTGAATCTGAAAGCCATGTCAGAACAAGCCAGCTTGGGAAACTACTGATGGCTAACCTTGATTGCGAGGGTACGAACGGCTGCGATGACATCCAGAGACCCGCCAAGTACACGGTTTGTGGGTAACTCAGGGTCATATTCCCATATGGCTGTGGTTGTTTCTACGGCTGCAATCTTGGTAATATGAGACATTACATCAACAGTGGCCAGATTCATGACATGCCCAAGGCACCTGCATTACAACCAATCAGTTTGAAACAGGTAGAATAGAGAGAACTTCAACTCACAGAAGCTGATTTTCATGAGCACTCCATGAGAGGCTGCAACGATCATGCAGTGCCTCAATGGTAGTACAGATTGTGGTGTTGCTTGAGGTGTTGTCAAGTGTTATTGTATGAAGCTGTGAGTATCATTTGTTTGTCAAATTGACTGAAATCACAATGTGAACAAACCTTTGATCTGTCCTTGTTACAGATCCCAATGCGGTCACACAATCCCATGAAGTACCGCCCAAGATTCCTTCCCCCGTGATCCCCTGACACCACTCTAAACCCGACAACTTCAGCTCTCATTTTCCACTTCCCATTCTTGACTTCAATCCAGTGTGCTGTCATTCCAAGGAACGCAGCCTTGGTGATGTCTGCTGACCACCCATCTGTGGTACAGGAAATTTTCCCAGGTGCAGCCTAGTATGTCTTCATGAGTTTTCTCACATTATCTTCTGGCTCATCAACTTACAAGAATCTCTTTTTTCAGCTCCTGCAACCTCTCCACAAATTGGTTATGAATGTACATTGTAATGTCGTATGTGCTTGGCAAATCTTTGATGGTCGTTTTTGGTCTCATTGCAACTAAACAGTTCCGGAACATCACCTTATCAGCTACTGCTAGCGACTTCAAGACAGATTTCAGTGCGTTGTTGACTCAGACAATTAAAGCACCCACCTGATCATCGCATGCGATAAGCTGGGCCACGGCATGCAGGACACCTTCCCGAGTGAATTCACAGGGCCCTTTCACCTTCTCCATCACATTATCAAGTGTCAACTGCACCTGTCTCCCATTCTTTCCCTTCTTTCCTTTCTCTTCCTCCATTTTGTTCCAGATGTCTCGTGGGATGGCCCAGTGATGAATTGGTATGCTAGCTTCCTCACATTTTTTCTTGTATACCTCCCAATGTTGCCGGATATGCTGACAACATGATGAATTACCCCCCTTTAGGAAGGCTTTCTGTGTCCCCTCCTGTTTAATCAGGTCTTCATTCCCACTGTCATGGTACTTGGTTAGTGCTTTATTTGCTGAGTACACAGCAGGATACTCACCGGCACAAGGTACACCATCTTCCTGTCAATGTCTCGACACTCCCATTTTTTTTTTTGAACTTCACCATGATGCATTCGGAGAAGACCAACAAGAGATCCTTGGTTGAGTCACCTTTCATGGTGTGTGCTGATGGGATGGTTGCATGGTGCCATTGCACCAAGTCACTGTCCTATCACCATGTGAGTTAGTTCAAAATTCTTTGTGCAAAGATGTAATGCAAACCTCTTCACTGCTAGGGACCTCAATTACTTCAGGAATAGAACCCTCTGGTCCTTCTTCTGTAACTTCCTCCTCAGTTCATTTTGACCTCTTCTGGTGTGGCTGGTGGCTATCTGAGGACTTGTTATCATCGCTTTCTGTAGATGACTGTCGTTTACGGCTTTTCTTTACTACTATATGTTTGGCTTTTGTTTTCTTTGTGGGAGGTTTGCAGCGCTGTGATGAGGATGTTTTTTGTTTCATGAGTGAACCTGTGTGAGAGATTGGCTAAGAATTTTCGGACTTGGTACACTGTTTAGCTACTAGTATTGATATGATTACACAACCTGGTGCTAGTGGGCTTAAGGCACCAACGTCGCATCACAAAATAGTGTCCTATGCTACAGTAAGTATATATGAGATTTTCATAGCCATGCTGCAACTGAAAGTCCGGTCTAAGACCGGTTGCAGCCAGTCTTTAGGTGGTCTATTGGAATCCAAATTTGAGGATGGACCGCAACCGGGGCATTCTGAAATCCTGTGCAACCGCAACCGAAAGTCCAGTTGCCACCAGTCCAGTCTGGTCTGGTTCCAGTTTTTTTCCAGTCCTATGGACTGGACTTCCAAACACTAATGACTAGTCCCAGGTATTTGACTCGTCGTTGTTTGAATTGGCATTTCTGGGGCTTCAAGAAGAACGATGCTGCTTCTAGGATGTCTAGCAGCTCATGGACCATGCGTCGGTGCAGCTCATGGTCTAGAGGCATGGCAACAAGGATATCGTCCATGTATACGAAGATCATTCTTGGGTATTTGAGCTTTAGTGGGCACAGGAGTTGATCCATCACTCGCTGGAAGGTGCTGGGCGCGTTACACTGCCCAAACAGCATGACACGTGGCTGGAACAATCCTTGTGGCATTTTGAAGGCCGCCTTCCATTGATCGCCATCTTTGATCCTAACGTTATGGTATCCCCATCGAATGTCGAACTTGGTGAATAGGGCCCGTCCCTCGAGGTCTCTGGTGAGGATGCTAATATCAGGGAGGGGGTAGATGTCTCGTATCGTCCAACTGTTTAATGTGCGGTAGTCCTGGACCAGGCGGAGGGATCCATCCTTCTTTTTGATGAAGAAGAAGGGGGTGGTGTAGGGGGAGCTTGACAGCTCAATGTATCCTTTGTCGAGCTGTTCCTTGAGCCAGGCGTCAGCGGCAATCATTTCTTTGGGGTTCAGTGGGTAGACCTTGCAGTCTAGCATGGCAGGGGCGTCGGGTTTCAACCTGATGGCGTGGTCATCTTCTCTACTTGGCGGGAATCGTTGTGCCTCCTTTTCTGAGAAAACCCTCCAGTGTCGGGAGTATTCCGAGGGTACATCAGCTGCCATGGGGGTGGTTTGCTCCTGGTGTTCCTTAATCACCCATTCTTGGGCGATATTTGTTCTGTTGATCTGAAGGATCAGGTTGTCTCCTTCTTCCAGGGAGGTAGCTTGGAGGGTGTGTCCAAGCAGTTGGGCGTATCGCAACAGGCTTTGGGGCTGTTCTGGTGCCCTTCTGCTGGTTAGTGCAAGGGAGATTGGTCCTCCTTTGACGGTCTTGGTGCTCCAGTCAATATCGGGGTTGAAGGCATGGAACCAGGGGAATCCCAGGATCGTTCAGTCTCATCCTAGGTTAGCGAGGAAGAAGCGCTGTATGCTTTCTTTCTTTCCTTGTCTGATCGTCAGATCACAGTAGGTGGTGATTTGGCCACTGCGATTTTTGGATCTGTCAATGTTGTAGAGGAGGCGTGGCTGGGGGAGTCGTCTGGGCACTAGATGCAACCTTTGGGCAGTTTTCTGGTCGATAAAGTTGTCGGTAGCGCCACTGTCTATGAGTGCACTTTCTGCAGCCTTTCCATGTATGGTGGAAAACGTAAAATTGACATTGATACTATTCCGATTTGAGACATACATGGTACAAATATGTGAGGCTTGATCCCAGGCTGTTAGATCAAGCCGCTTTAAAAATCCAGGTCTTCCTGGATAATGTGGTCAAAGGCTGCTGATCGCTCTGTTGCGCTCATGGCGCGTAACTGGGACATGACGTTTGTTGGTGCTTGGCTGGCACTGTCGTCGGGGACAATGGTCAGGCTTTCTTGGCTCGTTGTTCTTACGAGTGTGGCGCGTTGGGAGGGGGCTTGCTGGCTTTGTCTCCCCTTCTTTTTGAAGCATTGGGTGGTGCGATGTCCCTTCTCTTTGCAGTAGAAGCACTTTCGCTCGTCCATGAGCTTCTTCTTTTCTGCGTCTGTTAGTGGTCCTCCCATACGTGCAGTGTCTATGTCCATGGGGACTGGGGTGTTATTCCTTGGACGCTGAGCAGGGACTGGTGCTCTTGGGATAAACCGTGGTTTAGGGGTGAAGCGTTGCTGGTTGGGGGTGGGTCCTAGATCAGCGAGTATCTGCACACTTCTGATGACTTCTTTTCGTGCTGCCTCTTGCCAGTCGTCTAGCGTCGTGGGTATGGTTTCTTTGTTGAGTATCTTCAGGGCTATCCCTCGATGCAGACCTTTCTTGAAGAGGTCTAGCATCCCCAGATCTGTGGGGGATCGTCCTGCTGCTAGGACAAGGTGGTTGAAGGTGGTGATGAAGCTGTCGACGTTGTTCTCCTGCATCCTGAGGTTGACCAATTTGTTAAAGGCGTTTTGTTCTTTGGCCGTGTCTGTGAAGGCATTGGTGAAGTCCTGGACAAAGCTAGCCCATAGCGCTTCGTCTGTCTTTTGGATGCGGTTGACTGCTCGAGTGGTTCTTTCTTCTAGGAGTGCAGTTTGTGCATTGGTCCAGTCGTCCACCTTGGGGCCTCTAATGTACCCAATGGTGAGCACTACTCAGTTGTAGGGGATGGTAACATTGTCTGACTTTCCATTGAGGATTCGGTATAGTTTAAATTCCTTCAGGAATTTGGCACTTTTGCTTCGGTCTCCATCGAAGATTGCTGGTGCGTTTCCTTTCATGGAGTCATTGCCATTCCCTTGTGGCGCCGAGATTGTTGCCATGCTGGTGTGCTGTGGTGGAGGCGGGGGCGGTATAGGTTGTTGGAGGATGGGTGGTGGCGGTG